>APFE030511315.1:84743-133243 GCA_000404065.3 Pinus taeda
TGCACTGCCTTGACATCCTTAGGATCATGTCCAAGCTCTATTATGATGTCCTCTAGAGCTTTGATCCTGTTGTCCTTTGCTTGAGAGGATGCCCTTTCCAACTCAAGTTGTGCAGTAGTATTATTTAGGCTATTTTGTAGCCTATAGTTCACCAATGTCTTATCTGCCAAGGTGGAATACACCATCTCACCCGTTTGTTTGTGCAATTCGATCTGATCCATTGGGTGGATGTCCTTGGCCAGGACCTCAAGGTTGGTACTGATATAATCGGAAGCTGATTATGGTTGCTGCAATGCTGGTGTGAAATGTCCCATTATCATTTTACCCTCATGTGCATCATAGGCAGACATGAGTCTTTGCTGGTTAGTGGCAGCCATTTTTAATAAATAATTATATAATTGCAGCCTTAAGGGTTCATTTCTCTTTTTGATATCCTTGAATTGCTGCTTGGTGCTTCTCTCGCCTTCCCTCTGTTGGCCTGAGGAGCTAACTTCTCCTCCTACTTCCCTCTCTTGTTCTTGTTGGAAGGAACTGGTTGAGGTCTCCATGCTGGGTAGGCCTGTACCTGAACTTTGCCCTATTGGCATTTCTTCTTCTGAAAAAGGGTTTAGCCTTTGCCTCTTCTCCCCTTGAGTTGTTGAGGTGGTAAGGGGAGTCTCTCTGTCCCTTTTCCTGCTTATGTCCTCCCTTTGTGGGGTTTGGAGGACTGAAGAATCAATTCTTGATTCCTGCCTAGGAGGTGCCATTTGTGTTGGCTGCCGCTGTGTGGCCATTGGGGCCTCTGCTTTTTTCTCTCCTTGCCCTGGCTGCTCCTTTTGTAGTTGTTGTACCTGTTGAGGTTGTTGAACCTGTGCCTGCTATACCTGTTCTTGTTCCATCTCTTTTTCCTTGCCTTTGCTGGGAGCCTGACTTGCAGTTTGGACTGCCTCCGGATGTGCTGTGGAGGATGAGGAAGTTGCTCCTGCTTGAGGCTTTGGCAGAGAGAATACCTGTGTAGGAAGTTCCAAGTCAGCCATTTTAAGAAGATTTCTTCTTGCTCTCTCATTTAGTTCTTCTTGTGTGATAGGTTCCTCTCGTGTGCCTCTTTTCTATTTTGGTTGATTTGCATATTGTTCAATGTGAGGCAACCTTAAATGGTCATAACTAGAGAGCCTATATTTGACCCTTCTTAATGATATGGAGTGATTGGGGTCATAGGGTTTCCAGAGGAAACTGGTCTTTAAGCTAAGGCCTTCTAGCTTTCTATCAGCTTCTTTCCAGCCTTCCTCCCTTTTGTTCAACACAAGGTGGCCCAATTGGTTTTTACTTTCAGTTGTGCCTTCTTGCCCTTGCTTGAGAAGTGTAGCATATCAGCATTCCCAAATTGCCTGAAGTATTCAAGGGCAAATAGTCTCATGGGCACATACTTGGGCAGTGTGTATGGGGGTAAATCACAACCATAAATTCTGATAACGGTGTAGTTTTGGTAAAAATACCAATCCCCAATGCTGTACACTTTGGACAACTACAGGATTCTCTGCATCTCATCAGTCAGTCTTGGTGGAGGCGAGCTCAGGAACAGAGACATGGCTGGGTGGATGAAGAGGTCTATAAACTCATAGTAAGTGTATGGAGAGTAGGCTCTGCAATGAAAAACTGAGCTCCAGTACACTACTGACCTCGGATTACCTTGTGCATCCGTTCTTTTGACAATGAAGGATAATTTCTCATGCTGATAATATAGAATTAAGTGGTAGATGTAGGAGGTGTATCTGAACACCTTCTCTCTTGACAGGTTCATAAACTGGTCATGCATCTTATCTGATATGTAGGTGGCATAGTCATAACAGATTGGAGTTTTTCCAGGGGAAAACATAGTCATCATCACCAGTACAGTTTCATCAATATACTCAACTGATTTATACCCCAAGATGGAACTGATCATATCTGTAAGGTATACGCCCAATTGGTTGAGGTAACCAGCAAAAATAGGAGGGTATTGCACAGTTTCAGAGTTAATAAACAATTGGTTCAGCTTTGTGATCTGAGCATCTGTCAACATTCTAGCTCCTCGGTTTATTAGATTCAACAATGACAAGGGAACCAATTTCTTCTCAGTCTTAAATTGCAGCATCTCTCTAATGGCCTCAGGGGTGATGTAGAATACAACTGAGCCTGAAGGGTCAAGCACAGCTCTCTGAGTGGGATCATAGCATACAGCACAAAGGTGAATCAGGTCAAGGAATTGGTTGACCTGAGGGAGCCTGAAGATTGGGAGGAAGGAATCCCAAATGCCCAACATATCTGTCCCATCCACATGTTTGGCCTTTAGCTCATTTAGCAGGTGGAGGTGGAACCTGCTGTGTGTTAAGGAGTCTTCTGAGATTGGATAATCTAAGTCTACTAGATCCTGCCATTCCAATTCTCTCTGAGGGGCATTCAAAGGAGCAACATTGAGGGCCACAGGTGCAACTGGAGTCTCCATGGTTACTTAAACTCTGTTTTGTATGTAGACTGATGTTACTAGACTAGGCAACAGAAAAAGAGTACTGCCTGGGTCAGGAGGTGAATTGCGAAATAGAGGATGATAGGGTAAACTTGCAGCAATTGAAATACTACACACAGTTACTTGAGAAGGTGAATACTTGTCTTTGACAGACCCTTCTTAATAATTAGGTGTAGGTCCCAGGTTCTCTGTTCACGACTACGTGAACATAATGCAGGTTTTTAATGAGAATTTTGTTTAAACAGGCTCGGCTACTGAATTTCGACCGTTCAATTTCCAAATGGGAGCTTGGTGCAGGGTGTTCACTGGTGAATTATGCGTTTTTTAGTGTCTTGAGTTAATTTTCACCTATTGTAGACAAAACTAGGCGCAGAGAAGATTTGCAAGGATAAATACCTAGTGAACTCGACGGTCCGGGTCACGAATGCAGGTGGGTAGGTGCGCCGAAGATCTCCAGGTCGATTTGAGAAGGTTGGTGCAATTTTGGACGTAAAATGCATGCAGAGGGCGCAACAACAGTTTTTGCAAAAAGTGCAAAAAAAAACGCGAAAATTTGACAAAATAAGGATTTTTGGGACATTCCCGCCTTTTTCGGATGACGTCAGCATGACGTCATCAAGTGGGTCAGGTTCAGATGATGTCAGCATGATGTCATCAGGTGACATCGCGGCTTATGAGTGGTCCACGGGGGTGGTGAGGTGGCAGACAGGTGGAGCAATGGTGGACGAAGGCAACGGACGCGGCGATGACGCAGGCAGTGACGCGGCGCTGATGCTGGCAGGCAGATTGGCAGAAAACCGGAAACCACAGCGATATCGTATCGCACCGTTTTTGATACGGAAAGGAATCTGTTAGAGGGGGCTCTGATACGATTTGGGGGCGACGCGTGGCCGAGGCTTGACGTCAGCCTCTAACAGATATCGGATGATATCTTTCGGACGTCGGGGCCGGTCCGATATCTGCGTCAACCGTCAGATGAAAAGTTCTTAATCGGACGGTCGACGGGCCGATGTCCTGCGCGGATGACACGGCGTCGAGCGGGCATTAAAATATTACTTTCCTTGGGATTTGTGCCCGGCGGGATCCTTAGATTTTTCCGCGAATTGCATGGTTTTCTTATGTATTTTTACCAAGGCGCGCTAATCACAAAACTTAGGAAAAATGGGTTTTTGATCAAATTTCTTTTGCAAATTCGCGCGCACCTCAAACTTTGGATAAATGCACAAACAATAGTTTTTTCAATGTATTTTTTATCAAACGCGCATACATCCCGAACTTAGGATAAAGCGAGAAAAGTGGGTTTTCAAGGCATTTTTGCCTTTTGAGCGGATTAAAGGGTGCAAAAGGGGTTTACCAAGGTTTTTAGGCAAAATGAAGGGTTGGCTAGGTAGATGAGTTTGTGAAGGTGGAAAAGAGGTTAGGCTTGGGTTCTCAAACTGACCAAATGTCAATTTGATTCCCTGGTAATGAATCATATGGCTATAATGCCAAGGAGGGGATATTTATATAATGTTTTGGGTTTATACACCATGGTGTTATAATAGCAAGGAAAGGGTGACATAGGGAGTTAGATAATAGAAGTTAAAGGTTAATACGAAGGGAGAAGGTGCATGAGGAGTGATATTACTAAGTTTACTTGAAAACAACTTAGTTTTAGGGAGTAGATCAAAATGAAAAGAATTTTGCACAAGAAATGTGGCTCTTAAAGGCAACAAGGACCAACATAAAACCTTGAATTCTTACATAACCACAACTGGTGAAGGGATGTTAGTAATGAGTGATAAATCAGGAAAAAGGGAAGTTAGACATGCTCCATTGTGTTGTTTTCTTTGTATTGATCAGCAAGATTCAGTTTGGAAGGAACACCACTTCTGCAACCCCATCTACCTACCCATCTATTTGCCTAGCATTTTTTGTTTCTTCTTGGAGGGTGCACTTGGAATTGCAGACCCTTATGTTCCTTTTCTTTTCCATTGGCTTTTCCTTTGATTTCATATCTAATACTACCCTTATTGCTTCCAAGGCCCCAGATTAAGCAGTTGGGAACCTTACCTTCTCTGCCTAACTACTGATCTGCCAAGATTAAACAGTTTGGACAGACTTCTTTCTCTATTCTACAACAGAAAATTGAAACATGGCATGATCCAGATTAGCTGTTGGACCATATCCATCAAATTTAATAAACATGAAGGCATGTACACACCTTGCCTTTCCTTGGAAATATGGGATATTTGTATCAGCAAAGCAGAGCATATTTGGCATTTGAATTTGCCAATCATGAAATATGAAACCTATTGGTATAGGTATCCAACATGGTGGAAGTGGAGGTGAATTGTATGGATAACATGGAGTTGGGTATGTAGGATACTGAGGAAAATATTGAGGATATTATGGATGGATCCCATAAGTTGCATGCCAACCTTGTTTCCAATATTGGTTCTGGGGTTGAGATGGCCAGTATTGCAAAGGAAAGGGTGTGATCCAGTTACTTTAAGATGGATGCGCATAAGATTTAAATTGTGATTTAGATTGTTGGATCATGTCAAGTTGAATAGGCTAGAATGGTCCTCTTGGAGCTACATAACGTAGCTGCATTCGCAATTGACTTGCTCCATTTTCCGCTTGGTAAACTTCCTTCAACCTTGGTAATGAGGAGAAACATTTAATATGATGATTCTGCATGGAGAACAAAAATATCAACATCTTATTTTTTCTCATTTTTTATTCTTAACATTTCTACTTGTTCACTTAGATTTCCAAGATTTTTTTCTTTAAAGTTATTAAACAAATTTCCAAGTTTGGCTTGACTTACCAATCTTGATTGTGACTGACTTACTCTTCCCCTCCCTCTTGATATGGGTTTTCATGTTTCACAAATTTCATCAAATGATAATTGGTATACATTACCTCTGCTCATGAGATAAAGGAGATGAATCCATTCATCCCTAATCATTCTAAGTAAGAGGGTTTTTAGTGTGTAAGACTATAAATGATGTACTTTTCCCTGTTACCTATTAGCACTCAGGTTGTTCCCTTTGACTCCTAAGGGAATACGGCCGAGGTAACCACAAACCAATCTTTAGACTGCAGGTCCTAGCCTACCTGCAATCAGAGAGGGCTCTCCCTTTTGGATTTTAGCTTTGTTTGAAGGATTTTAGGCTAGTTATGGAGTTCTTTGTGTTTTTTTTTAAGTTTTGGTGGGCTGGTTGATTTATTCAAGCAGAGTTGGCATGCAGAGTATAAGAGTTTCAAACCATTGGGCATGGAGTCATAGAGTAAGGATGCTGGTGTGCTTTCTTGGTCACAAGGGGACTATGGAGCAGGATAACTATACACAAAACAACATTTGGGCTAAATAAGAATGGAATGAGGGCTAAGGAATGAGAGGCAATTAAGAATCTCTCTTTCAACTTAACAAAGGGAAGGTGAATGAGCTCTATCTAGGAGCAGTCAAGAATTCCTAGACAACTGTCATACATGTGTGAATTAAGGGAAATATGAGCCAAAAGGAATTCATATTTATAGCTAATTCAGAGGAAAACATATAGAAACAATAGAAATTGAGCATAGCGTGCAATTAAGCAAAGTCTAGACTATTCATTTTTCCTATTATTTAGACAATGATACGATAACGGTTAAACATATATATAATGAACTAGAACGAAGAAACACTTATCGTTCCATGTAGCAGCACAAGAATTCCACAGTCACTCTTCAACCATTAGAACGCAGCAGACAGTCCAGATGCAAGCGTTCCAACAATCTTTGATTACAGAAGTTCTTAATATTTGCAGTGCAACTCTCAAATGAGAGATCAACCAACAACCCACCAACCTCTATTACATTGTTCAGGGCTGTATTTATAGGCAAAATATCTACAAAAAAGATCTACTAGAAGATCTTTAGGAAATAAATGCAGTTTAACCTAACTGCTTTTGCAAGTAATGTAAAAATATCTATCTAATGTTGCGCTGGGGGCAGCTGCTTCAAAAAATGAGGCTATCTGTCTTTTGATGTTATGCGCTGGCCATTCATCATAACTACGCATTAGTCTCTGTTCCACTGCTCTCGAGTGGCTTTAATGTGCATTGACTGTGATATGAGAGCCTTAAGTGGCTTCACCGCTTTCTTATTGATGATCTGATACTCTTTGCCACTTCACTGATATTATTTTGATTGAGCCTAGTTTCAATTTTCCTCAGGTATGCTTGAAACTGTCAAATTGTCCCTTTTCAGCTCTTTCCAAGCAAAGAGAACTGTTGCAAATTGAGGCTTTACATTTTGTCCCTTTTCCCATAGCGATGCGCTAATCGCGCATCAAAAACTGCCTCAGTTTTTATTCCGGGCCTCCTAAGCTGCCTTTTCACCTTTGCGCACTTTTCTTTCAGCGGATGACGTCAGTGGTACGGCGGGTGATGTCAGCATGGGGCATAGTACGGCGGATGACATCAGCATTACGTCAGCAGTGGTATGCGGGTGACATCACCGAGGTGACGTGGCAAGGTGACGTGGTAGGGTGACATGGATGATGACGTCAGTGGGTGATAAGGCGCAGGTACAACACAGTGGCAGGTGAGGTGGCGGCATCGTCATGCAGTGACGTGAGCAACAGGGGAGGGTGGTAAGCGGTTTGCATCAGACCGCTTTTGGCATGGGAGTGGTATGTGTCAGGGGCGGCCCGATGTAATAAGCGGCCGACAATTGTCCCAGTGTACGACGATGAAATCGTCAACCATCGGGTACTATTGCACCATTATGAAGGGGTGCCCGATATGCATGAGGGCCGTCGGATCTGGGAAAGCCGATCTGATGGTGGACGGGACGGCAAGATGAACGGGTCTTAATAAAAATGCGCGCGCGATAAACGTTAATTATTCACGGCCTCGGGTGGGTTTTGGACTTTGGGTTTACGGGTTAAATGCACACTAAGGGTCATTGTTTTTATTTAGTTTTTTGTAGAATAGGGGGAGGGGAAATGATTTAGGGAGCTAGATAATAGGGTTAGATGTTAGTATGACTTGGTGGAGTGAAAATGTAAGGGAAATGATGGATTGTGTAAAGATAAATTTTACACAAGAAATGTGGCTTCTTTTCATTGAGGAAAGTCAAAACTTAACTTGACATTCCACACAAATGAGCTGAAAGCAGGACTTGTTGGGCAGATCCCAAGGTCCTCAAGGGGATGTTAGTAAATGATTTGGGAAATAAGAAAAAGGGGGAGTTATTCATGCATCCTTGCTGTACCACCAAACAACTGTCATGGTGCCAATGCCATAAATGAGATGAGTCCTTCTTGATAAGCCCACAAGTGATTACAAATCTGCTTCTGCAACCTCAAACTAACTACCCAGCCTAATACACCTAACATTTTTTCTTCCTTTGGTTTGGGTGCACTTGAACTAGCAAACCCAACTTTTCAACTTTTTTCTTTTCTACTTTCCTCCTATCTACATCTATACTTATTTCATCTAGGGGCTCAGGTTAGGCTGTTGAGCACCCTTATTCTCTACCTATCTAAGAATCTGCCAAGATTAAGATGTTTGGACAAACCATATTTGTGTATATTCTACAACAGGAAATTGAAACCTAGGGAGACCAAGATTAAGTTGTCTGGACCTCCCTTTAACTGAAAATTCTTCAAAAATGGAACTTTTGCAGCATGAAAAGGATGAACATTTTTGGCACTTCCACTATCAATCATGAAAAATGAATACCTGGTATGAGCAAGAGGCTAACAGTGGCTCCACTTGGGGATGGCCTTTCCTTGTGAAAGGCCAAGAACAGCAAGTCAGAATGCCTTGATCTCAAATTGTTGTTGTACTCTGGAAACTTCCCTTTGCTGGTTTCTTTATTTATGAACATGATAGCAGACTTGAAGAGCATAGGGCCTTCACTTCGGGCTTCAACTACAACAAGCTTTCTATCCAAACAGAAAACTGAAATCCTACCTACCTACTCTAACCAGCACTTACTTTGCTGTTAGGTGAAATGAAATAACCAATGCAGCCACTTAAGTATTATAAGCATGAACGAGCTTTGCTGCTTATGCTTGCTGGCAAGAAAAACTGAGATCTTGAAATTTGATATGGCTTTGTTAATCTTTGAGAAGATCAAAAAACTACTAACCTTATTTGCTGAAACAAGAAACTATACAAAAGAGTCCCACAACATATATACATTATTGCTGGGCTGAATTGAAGAACTGTACAAAAGTTTGGGATCACTATCATGTCTTGGAATAGGGAGATCATCAACATTTTGATATTGAGGCACCCAGCCTGCCAATGGAGAAGAGCACTCCTTTACTTCATCATACGCCCTGTCAGCACATGAATCATATACACCATGAAATGATATTTACAATTTATTACAAACAGGCTCATATGGCCCTGGACTGATTTGTGCAGGCTGCTCCTCTTTTCTTCAAAAAACTCAGATGGCTGAAAACAAAGAGGCAGGGGATCCACTTGTATCACTTGGTCATGAACAACCACTTGTGAATCTTCCTCACTCTGATATTCAATGGCTCTTTGGGGCTGCAAAACTGGAGACAATATATTTTTGAACATTGATTGGGGCTTCCTCTAGGTGATCAATATCAATGCTTGCTGATACTGGCTTATTAACTGCATGATAATTCTCCCCAATAAACTGAAAAGGTTCGAGACAAAATGGTAAAGTTCCTTTGCTGAATTCAAAATTTTCTTCATTTTCCTCCTTTACTTCATAGCTGAAATGGGCACGCTGATCACTGAGTTTGGGTTGCTGATCTTGAATTGTGCTTTCTGCCACAATAGGCTCTGCCTCCTCTGCAAGGCTAATTTGGTCATTAGGCTCATCATCATCATCATACTCATCATATTTTGGAAAGCAGTTGAAAGAAGAGAAGATATTATATTCGTATAGTATATCAAGAGATTGCTCCATCATGTATGGTTGTACGAATATGTCATCTATGTTGTGGCAGGTTTGTTCATGAATGCCGTTACTTTCCTCTTGCAAAACAGATGTGTTCTGGTGCTCTAAACATTCCACTTTCTTTTTGATCATTTCTTCTGACTTTTGTAACAGACCATGAAGTTTTTCTTCTTGATCTGCTTTGCGCTCTTCCTCCCTGATTTTCATATTTGCCTCTATGTGCACTGCCATGTCCTACATTTGTTTCATATTGGACGGGCTCCTTTCTCTTAACTAGAATTCTATTTCTGGCTCAAAAGCTCTTGGATAATGCAATAGAGCTAAATCATGGGGAGGTCTAATATTCAAAGGCAAAGTGATAAACTTGATTGAACCTATCATAAAATTGCTGAACAGATTCATTTGGACTTCTTTTTAACTGATTATATTCTTCAATGAGCAAGAGGAAATTTAGTTTGATCATCCATCTATCAAGGAAGAGCTTGGAAAACTGCTGAAGATTAGAAATGCTAGCCTCAGGCAATGCTTTAAACCAAGTTCTAACTTCGCTTTGCAAAGAAAGGGAAAATAGTCTGATACTAACATCCTCGTCCTCCACTTCAAATATATTAACATAGTCTTCAAAGGCTTGGATATGCTTTTGTGCAATAATACCATTCTCTCCAACAAATCTTGGGAGATACTCAGGATGATTGTTGGGCAGAGGGTTAAGCACGGGAGGCAAAACAAGAGGTTTATATCTGTCAGGGACTTTACAAGGCATGGGATTATGTATAGGGATTGGCTAAATGGGTTCAATATGAACAAGGATAGAACGATTGGCTTTGACATTTGTTTCCTCCTTGGCTGTATGATGATTTTAAGCAACATTTGAAGGCTGCTGTTGTAATGTGCAAGGAGGTTTTTCAACCACTTTTTCAAAAGGAAAATCATGAAAATCTAATTTAAAATCATTTTTAAAATACAATATACACAACAAAATTTTATGAAAGAAAAAGAACATGACCTCTTGGATAATAATCCAAGTCAAAAGCCTGATCTACTCACATATTTCTCTTGGGTTCATTTCTCCAATGGAGTCTTTATTATGAGGATTATGTGGAGTTGCCAGGTGGATAAATAAATTAACTTTGAAGGGCCTGATGTCTTTCCACCACATAGATCCAGACTAAATATGCAATAAGAAACAAAATATTTTTTGAGATTTTTTGTGATTTTTCAGAACAATTTTATGACTTACTCGAAAGGCAAACTGATCAAAAAGGGGATTTACAGTGATGAACAGATAATTGTTCCCTAGTGGAGTCGCCATTATGTTAGCACTCAGGTTGTTCCCTTTGACTCGTAAGGGAATACAGCCGAGGTAACCACAAACCAATTTTTGGACTGCAGGTCCTAGCCTACCTGCAATCAGAGAGGGCTCTCTCTTCTAGATTTTAGCTTTGTTTGAAGGATTTTAGGCTAGTTATGGAGTTCTTTGTGTTTTGTTTAAGTTTTGGTGGGATGGTTGATTTATTCAAGCAGAGTTGGCATGCAGAGTATAAGAGTTTCAAACCATTGGGCATGGAGTCATGGAGTAAGGCTGCCGGTGTGCTTTCTTGGTCATAAGGGGACTATAGAGCATGATAGCTATATACAAAACAACATTTGGGCTAAATAAGAATGGAATGAGGGCTAAGGAATGAGAGGCAATTAAGAATCTCTCTTTCAACTTAACAGAGGGAAGGTGAATGAGCTCTATCTAGGAGCAGTCAAGAATTCGTAGACAACTGTCATACATGTGTGAATTAAGGGAAATATGAGCCAAAAGGAATTCATATTTATAGCTAATTCAGAGGAAAACATATAGAAACAACAGAAATTGAGTATAGCGTGCAATTAAGCAAAGTCTAGACTATTCATTTTTCCTGTTATTTAGACAATGATACGATAACAGTTAAACATATATATAATGAACTAGAACAAAGAAACACTTATTTTTCCATGTAGCAGCACAAGAATTCCATAGTCACTCTTCAACCATTAGAACACAGCAGACAGTCTAGATGCAAGCATTCCAGTAATCTTCGATTATAGAAGTTCTTAATATTTACAGCGCAACTCTCAAATGAGAGATCAACCATAAACCCACCAACCTCTATTACATTGTTCAGGGTTGTATTTATAGGCAAAATATCTACAAAAAAGATCTGGTAGAAGATATTTAGGAAATAAATGTAGTTTAACCTAACTGCTTTTGCAAGTAATGTAAAAATATCTATCTAATGCTGCGCTGGGGGCAGCTACTTCAAAAAATGAGGCTATCTGTCTTTTGTTGTTATGCGTTAGCCATTCATCATAACTGCGCATTGGTCTCTGTTCCACTACTCTCAAGTGGCTTTAATGTGCATTGACTATGATCTGAGAGCCTTAAGTGGCTTCACCGCTTTCTTATTGTCGATCTGATACTCTTTGCCGCTTCACTGATATTCTTTTGATCGAGCCTAGTTTGAATTTTCCTCGGATATGCTTGAAACTGTCAAACTGCCCCTTCTCGGCTCTTTCCAGGCAGAGAGAACTGCTGCAAATTGAGGCTTTCCATTTTGGCCCTTTTCCCATAGCGATGCACGATTACAAAAACTGTCTCAGTTTTTTATTCCGGGCGTCCTAAGCTGCCTTTTCGCCTTTGCATGCTTTTCTTTCGGCGGATGATGTAAGCGGTATGGTGAGTGACATCAGCATGGGGCCCAGTACGGCAGATGACGTCAGCGGTGGTGCGGAGGGTGACGTCAGCGAGGTGACGTGGCAGGGTGACGTGGATGATGACATCAGTGGGTGACAAGGCGCAGGTACAGCACAGTGGCAGGCGAGGTGGCGGCATTTTCATGCGGTGACGTGAGCAACAGGGGAGGGTAGTAAGTGGTTTGCATCAGACCACTTTTGGTACGGGAGTGGTATGTGTCAGGGGCGGCCCAATGCAATAAGCGGCCGACAGCTGTCCCCATGTACGATGATGAAACCATCGACCATCGGGTACTATCGTGCCGCTATGAAGGGATTCCCGATATGCATGAGGGCCATCGGATCTGGGAAAGTTGATCCGACAGTGGACGGGAGGGCAAGATGAACGGGTCTTAATAAAAATGCGTGCGCGATAAACGTTAATTATTCACGGCCTCGAGTGGGTTTTGGACTTTGGGTTTACGGGTTAAATGCGCGCTCGGGGTCATGGTTATTCACTGATCAAATATCAATGAAGTCCAACTGTTATGCAGGTGCGGGGCGTGGTATGGTTTGGTGTGTGGGGGAGGGATTTAGCATGGTTATTTATTTAACCAGAGGTTAAACAAATCCCAGGGGAAACGAACGCGGAAGGGCTGATACTAAGGCCCCAAATAGACATAGTATTTCCCAGACTTTTATTTATTTGGATATAGTTACCATGGGGTGGGATATTTAATATTTTTGGGGTTCTTATATAGTTTTTTGTAGAATAGGGGAAGGGGAAATGATTTAGTGAGCTAGATAATAGGGTTAGATGTTAGTATGACTTGGTGGAGTGAAAATGTAAGCGAAATGATGGATTGTCTAAAGCTAAATTTTACACAAGAAATGTGGCTTCTTTTCATTGAGGAAAGTCAAAACTTAACTTGACATTCCACACAAATGAGATGAAAGAAGGACTTGTTGGGCAGATCCCAAGGTCCTCAAGGGGATGTTAGTAAATGATTTGGGAAATAAGAAAAAGGGGGAGTTAGTCATGCATCCTTGTTGTACCACCAAACAACTGCCATGGTGCCAATGCCATAAATGAGATGAGTCCCTCTTGACAAGGCCATAAGTGATTACAAATCTTCTTCTGCAACTTCAAACTACCTACCCAGCCTAATACACCTAACATTTTTTCTTTCTTTGGTTTGGGTGCACTTGAACTAGCAAACCCAACTTTTCAACTTTTTTCTTTTCTACTGTCCTCCTATCTACATCTATACTTATTTCATCCAGGGGCTTAGGTTAGGCTGTTGAGCACCCTTATTCTCTACCTATCTAAGAATCTGCCAAGGTTAAGCTGTTCGGATAGACCATGTTTGTCTATATTCTACAACAGGAAATTGAAACCTAGGGAGACCAAGATTAAGTTGTTTGGACCTCCCTTTAACTGAAAATTCTTCAAAAATGGAACTTTTTCAGCATGAAAAGGATGAAAATTTTTGGCACTTCCACTGTCAATCATGAAAAATGAATACCTGCTATGAGCTGGAGGCTAACATTACCATTATACATGAACCTTTCTATTAGATTATCTAGACTCTCATCTTTTTTTTGATTGATTCTAAATATTTCTTCTTTAAGATCATGGTTGTTATCACCCCAAGAAACTCTCCTAGGTTGTATCTCGGAGATTCTTAGGAACATTGCAAACTCAAGAGAATGTTGGAAATGGATTGATGGAAGGAATGATGCATATTGAAGCCAGATAACCACTTATACTATGCTTAACTCCAAACATGGGTGAACACCCTAGACTACAAGGCTTTAGACCACCAATTAGTCATAGTTTAAGGAATTAGGTGAACATAGAGAATACTGACTACACCAGCAGATGCAAAAGACCATGTGATGGCCGGCTGCAACCAGCAAAGAGGTCTGCAAGTTTGTTTCCTAATGCACAAACAAGATGACAACTCTCTATCACTAAGTAAACAGAAACATGAATAATACATTCATTTAAATAAAAAAGACTTTAACACAGAGATGGGATGACAGCCCCTCCAATGCCAAACATCAAGAGTCCAAGAAAAATGCATAACATTCACAGTCTAGAATAGAATAGAAGTGGAAAGTGAGCAATTAATAGCAAAAGAAGCTTGTATTAGCTGAAAATGAAGACCAGATGATGC
This sequence comes from Pinus taeda, assembly GCA_000404065.3. Lineage (NCBI taxonomy): Eukaryota > Viridiplantae > Streptophyta > Pinopsida > Pinales > Pinaceae > Pinus > Pinus taeda. The sequence continues at coordinate 99,027 of APFE030511315.1, forward strand.
AGGTATCAAAGTAGTTACAATCTCCAGAAGTTGAACCTTACATCAAAACAACAACCATCAATCCACATCGCATTATGTTTTTGGGTATATATATAGTTTGATTATAAAATGTATCTACTATTCTATGCGTGGAGGGGTAATAATGGACCACCAACCACATTAAATCTCTGATATCGGTCTCTGCTACATTCTGCTTGTTTTAATGAATTAATTTGACATTCTTTGGTGTTTTGTTGTACTCCTTGATTAGGTGGAGTAAAATATGGCTGAAATTCCATGCCTAATGAATCTTTTAACTGCTTGAGGCTTTGTACCTTTTCATCCTTCGGCCATCTTTCCTTGAATGCAGTAGTTTAAGTAGTAACTATGTAGAGTACTTAGTAGCTTATCGTTGTTGTCCTTCTTAGGTAAATGCTGCAGGTTGAGAGCATGGAGACTTCATGGCAGACGAACAGAATGTAGGAACAAAGCTGGCCATCAGATCACGCAAATAAAAGGCGGAGATCTCATGGTGGAAGCTATCGGGAGGAGGCAAGGGATAGAAGGTTGTGAGCTGTTAGATCTCAGTCGGGTAGATCCAACGGTCGCTAGGCGAAAGATATGCAGGAGGGTTAACAAGCAGGGCTGACGGTCGGGTGGTAAGCAATATTGCCCACACTACCGTTGGAGGGTAGGTGGTAAACGTACAACGGGTCGTGATCACGTTCATAACATGACGCGTGGTGGATGGAACAGGTTAATACCGCTTTCCTTGGGAGTTAATGCGTGAGCAGTTCACGGGATGGAGAGGAGCATATGTTGTTGGATCAGGTGATAATTAATCAGACGACTGAAAATCAGTGCACGTATTTTTTGATTGATGAGATGGGAAAGGGCTCATAGACTATGCACATGGTTATATGGGTAAGGTCACATTATGGAGCATAAGTGCCTGGGGCTTTAGGGGAAAGGGGCTTATGCCAAGCAGTTAGGAAAAAATAGATAAAACGAAGATGGCGAGGGCTATGGGAGCAGAAGAACAATGAAGGAGAAGGATAAAACAGTTCGTTGTAGGCTCCCTGTTTGCAAAAACACATGGCCAATCTAAAATTTGGTCCTCCAAACACTGAAGTACATAGCAAAGCTAACACTGGCTCCTTCTGGGGATGAGATCCTCCCTATGAGGTCTCAAGAACTTGCAGATCAATGCCTTTCCTGTGAAAAACAAATTAGCAAAATCCTAGTGTCCCATTAGGCATGGAGTCTAACTGTGCTTACAATAAACTAATAAAACAACATATTTACAATTTTAAGGCCCAAGATGTTAAACAACATAAATTTTATGAAAACGCCCATTAATTGGGCCATCAAAAACTGCTTCCCCTCCCATACTTTGCAGTATGAAGGTATTGTTCCCTTGGACCTGAGAAATAACAAAAGGCCCTGTCCAGAAAGCATCAAACTTCCCATGGTTTCCTTTCTTTTCTTTTAGTGCATCCCACTTTAGAACCAAATATCCAACCTGAAAATTATCTGCCTTTGTTCTCCTGTCAAAAGCTTCCTTGATCTTTTTCTGATGTGTTGCAACCTTCTCAACTAGCTGTTCTCTGATTTGATGTGCCTCTGTTAAATCAGTGATCCTTTGTGCCATATTTTCTTCCTCATTCTGTTCTTGTTGCAGGAACTTTGCCATAGGGAGGGTAAGATGAATTGGAAATACTACCTATGTGCCATACACCAGATTGAATGGAGAGTTCCCTGTGGATTTTTTAATGGTCACTCTATCAGCCCATAGTGCATACGTGAGCTTGGCATCCCAATTCTTTTTGTTTTCATCCAACAACTTCTTAATTATTCTTATTAAACTCTTGTTGGAAGATTCTACTAGACCATTTCCTTGAGGGTAATATGAGGTGGAATGAACTAGTTTAATGCACATTGAATTTCATGTGTCCACCAACTCTTTTGCCCTGAATGCTGCTGCATTATCTTTGACTAATTTATGTGGACAACCAAATCTGGTAAAGATATTTTTCAATTAAAAACTTCATGACCACATTATGATCAACCTTCCTGGTAGGGATTGCTTCAATCCACTTAGTGAAATAATCAGTGGCTACTAATATCCATCTATGCTAGCCATTGGATGTGGATTGATTTCTCCAATGAAATCCAAGCCTCACTACTGAAAAGATCCTTTTGCATGTATTGGTTTTAAGGGCAGGGACTTCAACTGTTGTTTCCCTTCAAATATTTGGCACCTGTCACAAGATTTAATAAATGAAAAGACATCAAAGAATAATGAGGGCCAATAGTACCCAGCTCTAAGGATTTTATGGGTTGTAGTCTTCTATTAATGGTGCCCTCCACACATGCTAGAATGAAATTGATGCATAACTTCAATTGATTGTTCTTTGTCCAGACACCTCAAAAGCATTCCAAATGGGTCCCTCCAATAGAGCAGATTTTCAGTAATGCAATATTTTGCTACCCTAAGTTTAGTCGTTCTGTCTTGACTTTGAGTAAAGCTTGGAGCGATTTTTAGTTTCAACAAGAACTTAACTATTATAGAATACCAATCACACGAAGCTAAATTTTCTACCACTGACTGCTTTCTTTCTAGTTCAATTGCTTCCTCTTATTCTGTTAGACCATTCTCTGAATTCGAGCACATGAGGTTTATGTCCAATGTTTTGCAATTTTCTTCAGCTAACAGTCTAGCAAGACCCTGACCTTTGACAAGTTTGGTGGGCATAATTTCTATGTTAAACTCAATTAACTTTGTAATCCATTTGGCCCTTCTTCCATCAGCATCAGGTTGTGTTAAGACATCTTTTATTGTAGCAGAGGGCACATATGCAATTATTTTGGAGTGCGGAATGTAAAATCTAAAAGATTTCAAATATTTGATAAGAGCATATGCTTGTTTATCAATACTATCATACCTCAGCTCAACATCCCTTAAGGTTTTGCTGAAAAATGCCACTGGATGCGCTGAGCCTTTTTTATCTGCTTGCAATAAAAAAACTGCAAGGGTGTCTTCAGAGGCAAATGAAAGTATATGGAACTCCTTGCTGTAATCTAGAGTAATTAAAGTGGGAGCTTCCATAATGGATTTCTTAATGGAATCAAATGATTTTCTTACTGCATCAGTCCATTTGACTTCTGCCCCCTTCTTTGACATGGAGGTGATATGATTCACTAATTCTGCAAAATTTGGGATAAAGCTCCTAACAAAGTTTGTTTTGCAAAAAAAAGACTGGATATATTTCTTTGATCTTGGGATAAACAAGGTCTGTATTTCTTTGACTCTTTCTGGGTCAATTCGGAAACCTGTAGCAGAAACAATATGTCCTAACAATTTTCCTTCTTCTAAAGAAAACTGTGACTTTTTTGGATTGTCTAAAATCCCAAACTTTCTGCACTTTAAAAATGCTTTCTTCAAATGTTGCAAATGGTCATGATGACTACTCGAGTATACTGTTATATCATCAAGGTAGATAAGGAAAAATTTATCCTTCTCTCTCACAAATGTTATGTCCATATCTCTGTGATAGGTGGCTCTAGCATTCATCAGTCCAAAAGGCATATTGGCATACATAAAAGTGCCCCAAGGAGTGGTGAATACAGTCTTCTCTTAGTCATCTGCATGTACAACAACCTGATTGAGGCCTGAAAATCCATCCAGGAAAGACATTACTTTGGCTCCTGAGACCTTCTATAAAAAATGCTCTATCTTGGGTAAAGGATAATTTTCTTTCTTAGAGCATTTGTTTAAGTTTATGAAATCAACACAAACTTTGATTTCTCCACTTTTCTTCCTCACCAAAACCAAGTTGGCTACCCATTTTGAATATCTGAGAGGGACTATGATCTTGGTAGCCAGCAACGTTTTAATTTCTTTTTCAATCAGAGGGAGGAGCATAGGATTTATTGGTCTCAGCTTCTGCTTGAAACGTATGGTGTCTTTTTCTAAAGGTATTATATGCTGGATGATTGTCTTGTCATATGTTTTCAGGTCACTATATTCCCAAGTAAAGACATCACCAAATTGCTTCATTAAATTGCAGTATTATAAACTTTGGTCAGTAGATAGATGAGTGGACAGATTTATGTATCTAGGTTGACCTGGACTTCCTATATCATGCTTATAGACTGCATATTGGTCTTCATTTTGGGCAGCCTTTTAAGGCACATCATTCTAGTCAAACAACTTTTCCAAAGGAACTAGACCCTTAGGAATATGATTGATGGAAAGTTGGACAATGCTATTTTTGCCAATTTTATTTCTAAGCTGGGATGTTGGGCTTTCTTGCAAGGCTTCATTCTCTTGGTCAATTTGCATTTTGAATAATTCATCAATGACTTGCAAGAACCTATTCACTTCATCATCATCTTCAAAAACTTTCCAATGCTGGACATTATCGGACAAGGATGGTCTATACTTCATTTGGACTTCATAAACTAGTCTGGGAGGCATGGGAGGGATAAACATGCTAGCAGACACAACAAGGGAATCAACAAGCTGATTTTTGGCTCTAGGGATATATGAAATACAAAAACTATCAAAAGAGTCTTTGAGTTTCCATACCTCATCTCTATATGCTTTCAACCTTGGATGCTTTGCCTGAAATGTTTTGTTTACTTGCTGAATGATCAGATCAGCATCTCCAAACAATTTTATGTTATTGATTCCTTTGTTTTTTGTTGCATTCAAACCCAATATTAGAGCTTCATATTCTGCTATATTTTTTGTTACTTGGAAGGCCAGCTTAAAAGACAACTGTGTGCTTTCTTATTTTGGAGATATTAGCACCACCCCTGCTCCTGCAGTCTCCCTGGAACATGCTCCATCAAAGAACATCTCCCAAACTCGACTTCCTTGCTCTTCCTCAACCTGAACTATTTTTTTTCTGAGCTGTATTGAGGCCTTTTGAGATCTTATATTTGGAGAATAAATGCTCCAAAATCAGTGTCCACGGCATAAATAGGATGATTTGAAGGATTCATTTCATCACTGATGATATAGGCTAGTTATGCTTCTTTGTATAATCTCCTGCTTTCTCCTCCAAACACTGGGATAGTAGCATAAGATAAATAATTTTGTAATGTCCCACCTAATCTTAAATCCATCCTTTGGACATCAGCATGCCAAATTTAGGAGGGACATCTGCTACCACAATATCCATCACCATGCTCTTCATGGGCAACTGACTTAGGGTAATGGCTAAATATTTTATCAGTCCCAAGCATTTCACCTTTCTTGAATCAAAGGAGAATAAATCATGGTAAGGTCTGGTGATATCAAGGCCTAACTCTTCCATGACAACTTTTGGCATTAGATTGTGGCTAGCCCCTATGTCTAACAGGCAATTGTGGAGGATTTTGTCATGAATGGTCAAGGAGACATAAAAACATGGAGAATTATCATCAGCAGGTTCGGTCATCAAGCTAAGCACAACTGCAGGTCTATCATTTTCCAAATTGACAGAGTCAGTGGAGGTTTGTGTGGTTTCAGCTCAACAGCTCCAAGGATAAGCTTTTTAAACACTTCACTCTTTACAAGTTCTAACAGAGGCACAAATATTTTTAACTTCTGTACATTTGCTTCAAAGTTTAAAGGGGAAGGGGACTTGTCAGGACCTCTTACCTCTTGAACTGGTGCTTTGAGGATGACTGGATCAGCTACTGGTCTCTTCTATCTAGTATTTTGTGACTCTGTTTGGACAGCAGCTCTTTGGGCAAGATTCTCCTTGACATTACTTGCCTGTGACCTCAGATTATAGCTTCGTCGTTCACTAGTCTGCAGAACAACCTCTCTGTCCCACTCCTGACTAGTTTGGTCCTGGAGTAATGCTTCTTCATATTCAGCCAATATCAAGAAGGCAGCACTGCCTTTATCTTCCATGCAATGTATTTCATCCTCATCTTCAAATTGTTCCTCCTCCATGACTACATTTTGAAAAGGAGCTTTAAATTTCTATTCTTCTTTTGGTTCCTTTCCCCTCTAAACAATTTGCAATTGTTCATTTTCTCTTATGAATGGGTTTTGATTTCTTGAAGCAAATGCATTTTGCTGCCTTGTCTTTCCTGAGTTATGTTCAACCTTCAGCTTAAATATTTCAGCAACCAATGACTCTATCATTCTAGCCATTTTATCTAGTTTAGGTTCTGATGATGAAGTAGAGGAAGAAGAAGCCTCACCTTTTTGTCTCCTTCTGTCAGCCTGACTTTTGAGTTTTTATGCAGCCATTATATTGGATTCTACTTCTAGAGCTACATATTGCATATCAGCCAGAGTGGCACATCTTCTTTCTCTAAAAAACAAGCAGAAATTAGAGTCAAAAGCATTGGCATAAGTGATTTTGGCTGAAGTAGGGTTGGCTTTACCTCAGCTGGTATTTTAGTATACATCCTATTAAATCATTTATTAAAATCAAGTAAATAATCCCCATTTTCTCTCTTCAAGTTACCAAACTCAGTATGGTAATACAACAAGTCCTTTTTGTCTCCCCACTGATTCAACAATGAATCATCTAAGGATTCAATATCAGCAATATATCTAGGGCTCAACTCTCTTAACCACTTTCTGGCCTCTCCATCAAGGCTCTGGACAAAAACTCTCATCCACATATGATTCTCACTAATATCTAGGTTATCAAGGTGTTCTTCAGCTGTTACCCCATCTATACCAGTGAACTGAGGCATGTATTTCTGATATTCTCCTATAGACATACCATTTAAAGGGATAGGCAAGACCAAGGGTCCATACCTATTAGTTATGATTCTCTCCATCTTTGTAGGTGCTTGTTGACCTGCCATGACTGGAGTAGGTGGAATGCTACTGGTAGATTGAGTAGTGGGAAACAATGAAATGGATTGCAGAGGCAAAGGAATATGATGGACTAAGTAGGATGCTATCTTTGGACTGAGATCTAAAGGGGAACTAAATGAGCAAGGAGCTTTATGAATATCTACAGCTGATTCTTCATTAGTAGTAATAGGTTCTAGATCTTCAAACTGAGTATCTTCAACTATAAGCTTCTCTTGTAGAGATACATAAGATTTCTTGGGCTTACCTGATCCTGATGCCCCTTTCTGTGAAGTTTTCTTCTGCTTAATGATCTTCTCAGGGTCAGGCACTAGTTTAGCTAGTGATTTCTCAGGATGTTTCCAGGTATGCCTCACAAACTTAGCCAAAAAAGGAACATGGAGTCGCCACCAAGTTGATTCTCCAGTAGAGTCACTTGATAGATGATTATAGCTAGAAATGTGCCGAGACTTTGTCGATCATCAAAATCTGGAACTGTCATTCTCCGAGGGAGGCTGAGCTTCAATCTCCTCTCCCTAGAAACGGTGCCAATTAATGTTATCACCCCAAGAAACTCTCCTAGGTTGTATCTCGGAGATGTTCGCGAACATTACAAACTCAACAGTATGTTGGAAATGGATGGATGGAAGGAATAATGCATATTCAAGATAGATAACCACTTCTACTATGGTTAACTCTAGACATGGGTGAACATCACAGACTACAAGGCTTCAGACCACCAATTACTCACAGTTTAAGGAATTAGGTGAACATGGAGAATACTGACCACACCAGCAGATGCACAAGACCATGTGATGGTCGGCTGCAGCCTGCAAGAGGTCTACAAATCTGTTTCCTAATGCACAAACATGATGAGAGCTCTTTGTCACTAAGTAAATAGAAACCTAAATAAGACATTCAATGAAATAAACAAGAATTTAACACAGAGGTGGGATGACAGCCCCTCCAATGCCAAACATCAAGAGTCCAAGAAAAATGCATAATAGGCACAACCTAGAACAAAATAGAAGTGGAAAGTGAGCAATTAACAAAAAAAGAAGCTTGTATTAGCTAAAAATGAAGACCAAATGCTGCAAGTATTAAAATAGTTACAGTCTCCAGAAGTTGAACCTTACATCAAAACAACAACCATCAATCAACATCACATTTTGTTTTTGGGTATATATAGAGTTTGGTTACAAAAATGATCTCCTATTCTATGTGTGGAGGGGTCATAATGGACCACCAACCACATTAACTCTCTGATATGTGTCTCTGCTACATTCTGCTTGTTTTAATGAATTAATTTGACATTCTTTATTGTTCTATTGTACTCCTTCAGCAGGTGGAGTAAAATATGGCTGAAATTCATGCCTGATGAATGTTTTAACTGCTCGAGGCTTTGTACCTTTTCGTCCTTCGGCTATCTTTCCTTGAACACAATAGTTGAAGTAGTAACTGCGCAAGTTGATTTTCGTTGTCCTTCTCGGGTACATGCTGCAGGTGGAGAGCATGGAGACTTCATGGCAGACGAACAAAATGTAGGAACAAAGCTGGCCGTCGAATCGCGCAAATCAACGGCAAAGATCTCATGGCAGAAGCCATTGAGAGGAGGCACGGGATAGAAGATTGTGAGCTGTTGGATCCCAGTCGGGTAGATCCAACAGTCACCCGACGAAAGATATATAGGAGGTTTAATGAGTGTTACCGGAAATAGTTTCCACTCGGAGCTGCTATTCCCACTAAGACTGGTAGCTATCTTAGAAACAAACAAGTAAAGACTACTTTCATTTTCCTTTATGAAAATAGATAAGAGTGGAACAAAGGACACCAAACTTAGTCTTGCGCTTGGTTCCTTACTTGATTCCTCTCCTTCCTGATAGATCTTTTCTGCTTCTTCTTCGTCTGCCCAGCTTCCAAGAGAACCTATGGAATCAAAGCAGCATACTACTATCAAGGAACAGAGATCTATATTCATAAATAACATAGGACCATAAATGTATTAACCATACAAATGAATATATAATCTAACATACAAGAATATGGAGGAAAACTTGAATATATTTGTTAATATCAAGAATAGAAAGAGGATTACAACCAATTGTTCTGACCCAACATCATTCTCCAGCAAGAAAGCCCTTCTTCACCTCAAGTAAAGCTTAGATCACCCAACACTATGAAGTTTCACCAGAAAACCAACATCACTTCTCTACAAGATACAAGATTCCAGCCCCTTGGATCTTTGTGATGAGGGATCGATATATAGATGATTGTAGGGAGGTGAGTCATCTTTTGGGGTTTTGATTAGTGTCTTCTCTCTGATAGTTCTTGATTCCACTTGGAGACTGATGATCTCTTACTCATCCCTGGTCAAAAATAGAGAGGCAGGTGTCAGAGGGGATGCTTCTGGAAGATTCCATGATCTTCCACCTCGCAAACTGTCTCTGCCATTTGTCCATTCTCGCCCATCGCACCCTAGAGAGGGGCCATTAAGTATGCATCACACCCTTTAGACTAGGAAGGTGATATGATTCGCACCCTCTGCAGTGGGTATTCAGTATGGTCCAGTTTTGACCACTTCTGAGCAGTTTTTAGTGGAGAACTTCTGGGAGATGATGTAATCAACTGACCTTGTTCCTTTAGGTAGTGAAGCAACACTTATAGGGACTTAGGAGCCCATAGTTTAGGGAAATTTATGATTGGGGTTGTAGTGCCCAAAAATGTCTATAATAGTTGCCCCCTAAAGCATGAGGTCATTAATCTTTTGATGTCAGGTGAAATTCTTTATCATGAGGATCCGAAGTTTTTTCGAGCTAGGAGGTGACCTGTAATAAGATACAATACAATACATTATCTTCACAACATTTTTCATGATCTAGCTGAGGTGGGCATTCCCATGCTCAACTTTATAAATTCATTTTCATGTACATAGGAAAGACAATCGTCTGTGTAGCAAACTGATGATTCAGACTCATCATCCTTTGATTTGGATGATCATCTGTTTGGCAATGATGTACATTTGATGTGTTTATATTCCTGAATATATCACAGCCTAGATGGATGAAACTAGATCTGGAGTCTTCAAAACTCATTCAATCTTCACTCAGAGTACAAGTCGATCCATGTGAAAAATGTTCTGGAGTCGAACATGGAAAGACATCGCCTAATTACCAGCCAATGATGTAAGTTGTTAACAAACGCGAGAGGAATCACCAATAATGACAATGAACCTCAAGGTACTACAGTACAATTTGCACGGTGTGAAAAAGGAATTGGCGTCGAACACCACGGTAAATCTCTCGGTCGAAGGCCATTAATGTAAACCTATCGCCGAAAGTGAGAAACTTGCCACCGAGACATGCAAGCTTCAAAGTAATGAAAGGGTTGTTCCTAGGCTGAATTCTTGGATAATGAGCTGATGTTGACAAGAAGTGACCCATTGTAGGAGGGCCTTAATGAATCCCACATCTACGACACGGAATAAAGCAAATGATTTTGGAGGTGAAAACGATCTGATGATACAGGGTTCAGGGTGGCGGTCATGAAAGAATGGAGCATGAATGTATTGCAACGAGTGAGACATAGCCAAATTCTCTGAATGACTTCTCTTCAACATATCGGCGACACTGACAATGGATTGGTAGCATTAACCCCAAAGATGGATGGCGTGATAGACCAATGGTGATATGACTAGTGAACGGAACAACCCAACCCGACTCGGATGTGGAGAGAAAGTGTCAATGTTCAAGGGCGACTTGCTACCAATAAAGTTTTCTCAAGTTTTCTTCCCAATTTTCCCTAGTCATTGCTGACTAGTACCTCTTTATTTTTTTCAAGCTTGAGGAGGATAACATATGCTTGTTCTACAATTCGCCCTTCGGGCGAACCTGTAACTATATTTTAACAAGCTTGGTGACAGTGAAACTTGTTCTCGTCCATTTGGACGAGTTTGTCACTATTCGGTTTTAACGAGTTTAACGACAAATATAACTTAGTCATTTTCAAATTTAGAGAGTCTGAAAGGGACAGAGAGGAAACTCCAAAGATTATTTTTCGTCATATAATCCCTTAAGTCTGAAAAAGCATAAAATAATATGAAAGGGATGAATGTTCGGTAATTTTAACGAGCCGGACAAGACAAGCACTCGATCTTTTTGTGTAATAATCCCTCAAGTCTAAAAAGATTGAAATCTAGAGGAGGGATAGCACTTTCGATGACTTTAATGAGCCGGAGAGGCTAATCGCTTGGAAACCTTTTCGTATTTTACGAGTCAGTTGAAAAGAGCTTAAAGGAGACTCGTTTTTCGAGGAATGAGTGATGATTTCGGGTAGCAGCTAATTCCAGGTAAGGTTTGGAATTTTCCAATCACGGTAGTGTCAAAAGGATGGCTAATAGAGTCACTCTTCGCAGATGTTCCTCGCAAGGGTAAACAGTCAAATGGAGGTGAATGATCGGCTAAAAAATAGAATGGAAGTGATAATGAGAACACGACCAAGGCTCAAAAGCTGATGATAATACATTCACAATGGTTATTTACTGGAAAATTGGTTCATTTTTTAATGAGCTTAAAGTCTAGGGAAAACATTTACGCATTGCTTATGTTTATTTCTTAACGAGTTTGAATTTTGTGTTAAAATTGCTCGTGCCAGTCATATAATAAGGATATCTCATCTAAGATGCCATTTTTTATGGAGCTTGCACCTTTTAAAGATTTGCCCCAGATCCTTTCTTTATGAAAGCTAGGAAGCAACCAACCTTACATGTTTAAAGGGTTAGAGGACCTAAAAATTTAAAAAAAAATGGTCACCCTTCGCTTGCATGCAAAAAGGTTTGCATGCTCGCAGGTATAGCGAAAAATTTCCAGGTTACCATATGAAATCTCTCTATCTGTGTCACGGATAAAATGCTTCATTGGTGATGTCTACCGAAATAGACAAAGGTGAGTGGCACAATCGCCTCCACTCACATAAATTTGACGAGTGTATCTTATTCCAGTCTAATCCCATTTTCCTAAATGGACGGGTGTGTTAGACTAGTCATATATCCTTCGCGGAAACCTACTCTATGCCCAAGGTTTTCCTGCTGAAACAGACCAGGGTGCATGCCCCCTGGGTTTCCATCATATCCTCCTAATCACTCACGCTCATCAGGTGGACGGATTAGAGATCGATGAGAGATTCTTTGCGTGAAAAGACCATTTAGGCATGGCATTTGACTATTTTCTATGTCTGAACTGGGGAATGACAATTGGTCTACGAGCTTGACCATTATGCCTTCGTGCGGAAAACACATTACTCTAAAGAGTGAGGAGAACGACGGCTCCCATGTAATAAATATAGTCACGCCCAAGGAGTAGATTATAATCCAGGGGTCCTTGGAGTACCATCATGTTCATGTGAACAATTTTCCTTCTCAAAGTAATGGGCACATTGGGAAGGATCCCTAATGTTCGACTGGTTCCTTTGTCAAAGCCTGATAGATTTCTCATTTTAGGCAAAAGCGATAGTGAACCAAGCGCTTTCCAAGCAGTTGAGGAAAGGATACTCACAGAAGCCCCTTCATCAATGATGGTACTAGCCATGACCATTCTGTAAGCTTGTACAATGATTCATAATGGTACACTAGTTAGTAAATGGGGTTTGCCTAGTAGATTCAGTCGAAGGAAATGACTAGGTTGCTTGGAGGTGGGACCGAATAGACGGTCAGATATGACTCTGATGAACTTCCTTCCTGTGGTAAAGGAACAGGTAGACTGCCCTCAAGTTCATCGGAGTCTGTGTTTATGAAAAGAATTTGAATGTTGTCATTCTCTTTCTCTTCAGTGATGGTATCATTCGAAGATGAATATTTTGAAGGCAAGATCGGGTCAACTGCCGTCTCAACCTTTTGAATTTCATCTGGTATGGGTTCAGAGGTTTCATTTTCAACGATAGACGTTTCAACCGACCACAATGGTGTGCCAGCCAGATTTTCAACTAGTGGTGGACTTGGCAAGAGTTTCTTATATCCAGGAGGGAGCCGTAGCAGTGAAGCAAGACGGTCATCCAAAACTCTTTTAGCTTCATCTAGGAAGGGAGAATGGTGGATGGCATGATCGCCTTCACAGAATTTACAAAGAAATTTGTGATTCCTTTTCTGTCCAGATACTTCACTTTCACTGGTTGATGGTGTGCTTTCGACATGATCATTAGAGGTTGACGACACCAGATTATGCAAATGAGGAGACCAGTCCCTTAAGATCTGAGGGATGCAAGGAAAATCTCGATGATAGTGGTCGCCATTTTAAATGACACATGGAGATTTAGGTTTAGACGGTTCAGTGTGAGGATTTTCACTAGACGACGCCTGCTTGCCCCCTTTCACTTTTGGTTCTTTCTTCTTCTTTTCTTTTTTCTCTTTCCACTTCTTCTTCTTCTTAGTTACTTGATCTTTAGCTTTACCAGCTTTATCAAGTGAAGAGGAAGGAGCAGAGGGAGAAATAGACGAAGTAGAAGGTTGGGGGGTAACTCTAGTATCATCTAGTTGCTGACTTCACTATTCAGGAATTACGGTATTCTGAACGATAGAGGTAGAGAAGAGATGTACGGGCAAACCAATCATCAACCCTGGAAGTGACAATGTGGCCATATGGGGTGCACCAACATCTCCCCAAGAGGAGAAAAGACTAGGATTTCATCCAAGGGGAAATCATTGGTTGGTAGAATCCATTTTTCTCAACCTAAAGACCAAAGAGGGAACTTGTGATGTTATTCCAATTAAAATAAAATTTAGACGCTTTTACACAACTTGTTTTTTCAATTTTTAAGATTCGAGAAAAAACAAAAGATGACTCTAGTCTCCGTCGATTTTTAATGAGCCTGAAGTGATAAGTGCTCAGATGGACCTTTTCTTTTAAGGAGTCTGAAAAGGAATGAAAGAGACTTCTCTGGAAATCTAGGCAGAGGGGATTACCAAACCAATCACAAAACTGCAGAATACTTTTTACGGTACGACAGTCAATCTTCCTGAATGTTGTGTTCAGTGCATTGCGATCGATAGGGTGGTAGACATGGCTTCCTAACAATAAAGGATATAGCCTATTGTGGTCTCCCAATATATACTCGACGGTACGTGGGAGCTTAAGTGCGTACTGGCACTTGTCGTCTCAGAGTGGAGGAATCACCCAACCAACAAGGGAAACAACAGTTACCGGGTTTTATGACGCCAGAATATGTCTCTAACCTAGACTTCTAGATGTTGTGCATTAGGTTCCAAAGCGTTTTTAGATTCATTAAATTTATTTTATAGTTGATATTGTTTAAAAAATTTCCTTTCAGGTCCACCATGTGATGTGTATACAATTCCTCAAATGCAGTCTAACATGATAAACAATTGTTTAATCTTCTTTTGGCAATGAAAATCCTAGCTACTAAGGAAAGAAAATTGAGGGTCTTTCAACAAAGAGCATAGAGCACACACTAAATGCACTGTCCTAAATCAAACCAAGCAGTCTAAATGCAAATGCACATGCATGCATTTGTTTCAGCCTTCTTAATGTATGAATGACGATAAGAAAGCTAAGTGCAAATCTGAATTATTTTCAAAGCGATAATACTTAACAAATTTCTTTTCAAAATGAAGTGAAGATAAGGGCGACACTTTGTGATTTTGAAATGAAAACTATTTTTTGACACTTTAAAACTACCAATTCAAATCATATACAAGAGTAACAGTACAATCGACTATCAAGAACAATGGGATTCTCTTCTATGACTAAAAGCGACACTTACGACACTTTCAGATTAAGAAGCGACAGTTCCACTATGCTACTTCTTTGCAAAAGAGAACTGAAAATGGCGCACAATACATAAAAACACTTACAATTCTTTGCACAATAGAGGTGGAATGATGGAAGAGAAGGGGGTTTTCATAGAGATATACTGACCACAGACACAAAACTCCTGAATAGTACTGAAAATAGTGAGGAAAAAACCAAAGTTTGAAGGTAAAGTTAACATTCCCTGACCATCGCTCCTGTCACACAGGGAATCCAGTATGTAGCACACCTACTGCACACGGGAACTGCGATGCATATAGGCTACCTTGAAGGGAGGGTGCGATGGTACCAGTGCGAGACTTTTAACAATTTTCTTCTCACAATTTGCAATTCAGTTAAGGGATTTAGGTCGAGTAAGTGATGTTCAGTAAATGTAAATCACAGGGGTTGATCTAAGGAGATTACTAGAGCCACCACTTAGGGCAATTAGAACGTTTGCAGATCGATTGTTTAATTCATAAACAAAACCCAAAGATAGACTGAAGCAGCACTGATCTACTTTGCATTTGTATAACAAATGCAGTTCGAAGGCTAGCTGGCTTGACTTCAGGCTCCATCTATAAGTTTATAAAACAAACAAAGATGAACTAACAAATAATCTATTCGCTCCCCAACGCAGTCACCATTTTGTTACCAGGAATAGTGTCCACTCGGAGCTGCTATTCCCACTAAGACTGGTAGCTATATTAGAAACAAACAAGTAAAGAATACTTTCATTTTCCTTTATGAAAATAGATAAGATTATAACAAAGGACACCAACCTTAGTCTTGCACTTGGTTCCTTACTTGATTCCTCTCCTTCGTGATAGATCTTTATCGCTTCTTCTTCATCTTCCCAACTTCAAAGAACACCTATGGAATCAAAGAAACATACTACTATCGAAGAACAAAGATCTATATTCATAAATAATAGAGGACGAGATATGTATTAACCATAGAAATTCATATATAATCAAACATACAAGAATATGGAGGAACACTTGAATAGCTTTATCAATATCAAGAATAGCAAGAGGATTACAACCAATTGTTCTGACCCAGCATCATCCTCCAACAAGAAAGCCCTTCTTCACCTCAAGTAAAGCTTAGATCACCCAACACTATGAAGTTTCACCAAAAAACAAACAACACTTCTCTACAAGATACAAGATTTCAGCCCCCTCGATCTCTGTGATGAGGGATCCATATATAGATGATTGTAGGGAGGTGAGTCATATTCTGGTGTTTTGATTCATGTCTTCTCTTTTATAGTTCTTTATTCCACTTGGAGACTTAATGATCTCTTACTCATCCCCGGTCAAAAATAGAGAGGCAAGTGTCAAAGGGGAAGCTTCTGGAACATTCCATGATCTTCCACCTCGCAAACTATTTCTGCCATTTGTCCATTTTCGCCCATCGCACCCTACAGAGGGGACATTCAATATGCATCTTACCCTTTACACTAGGACGGTGATATGCATCTCACCCTCTACACTGGGTATTCAGTATGGTCTAGTTTTGACCATTTCTGAGCAGTTTTTAGTGGAGAACTTCTAGGAGATGATGTAACCAGCTAACCTTGTTCCTTTAGGTAGTGAAGCAACACTTTTAGGGACTTAGGAGCCCTCAATTTATGGACATTTATGATTGGGGTTGCAGTGCCCAAAAATTTCTATAACAACGAGCGGGGACGAAGGTCGGGTGGTAAACAGTATTGCCTGCACCGCCATTGGAGGGTAGGTGGTAAACTTACAATGGGTCGCAATCACTTTCATAACACGACGCATGGCGGATGGGACATGTTAGTACTGCTTTCCCTGCAATTTAATGCATGAGGGGTTCACGGGATGGAGAGGAGCGTGTGTCATTGGATCGAGCGATAAATGATCGGACGACTGAAAAACGGTGCACATATTTTTTGATTGATGTGATGGAAAAGGGCTCATAGACTATGCACGCGGTTATATGGGTAAGGTCACGTTATGGAGCATAAGTGCCCGGGGCTTTAGGAGAAAGAGGCTTATGCCGAGAAGTTAAGAAAACAAAGATAAAATGAAGATGGCGAGGGCTATGGGAGTAGAAGAACAATGAAGGAGAAGTAGAAAACAGATCACTGCGGGCTCCCTGTTTGCAGAAACACATGGCCAATCTAAAATTTGGTCCTCCAAACACAGAAGTACATAGTAGAGCTAACAATGCCCATTATATTTTTCTAGAAATATATTTTTCATATCATTCCATGACCTTATTGAATTACTCTCTAAATTCATGAACCATTTAAGAGCTCTATGCTTCAATTTTGCCGGAAACAATCTCAGTTTTTCAGTTTTTAATAAGTAACCATAAGATCTACAAACAATTTCAAATTTGAAGAGAAAGGTTTTCAGATCCTTTGACCTTAGACCATGAAATTTTGTAGTAAAAGATGGAGGGATGTTCTTCATGTGCACACTACCATCAGTATCTTGAATGGGAAATCGAAGAGGATCTTCCTCATTCTCATCATCTCCATCCATTTATTCTACACTCTTTGTCATCTTCTTCTTCTACTTACAAAATTTAATGGTGATGTGGCTCTTACTACACCACATAATCAAATTGGGGGTGGTTTGGTGTTGGAGATTTTTTGTTTTTATGATTGAATGAAAACTATAATGCAATTCAATTTTCTACTTTTGAAATTAGATATGCCTAACACAAATATTTTTTGTTTTTTTTGCACAAAGTAAAAAGAGATGAATTAACTAGGGAATAAAACAATTCATAGTTGTACACCTCCTCAACAATGGTGCCAAAAAGTGATCATCCTTGGTATTGCAACAAGAACGCTGCAACTCCCAAGGTTACCGATTTTAATATCAATCAACCTGGGGTTCGTACAAATTCAAGAGGTATCGACACTATATGTGTAGCATACAATGTGTCCATACTTTTCTATTATGATGTAATGGTGTGCATGTACTAAAATCAAACCCTAAACTAATTGCATAAAATGACCTGAAATGGAAACCCTAACCTATTGCATGAAATAAAGTATAAGGAAAGAAACATATTCTAATTTCGTAAAGAAAATGAACTAAATGTAAAAAAGACCTAACTTAACCCTATTTATCGCATGTGATGATTTAAACTAGCTAAGCATGGAATCTAATCTAGGGAGTATTAACTACTATGTGCATGTGTGAATACAAAAGAACTCTTTTTTAATCTTTTTGTTTTATAAATGCAAATGATAATCATCACTTGTTCTTTGGTAGGGGAGACAGGTATGGAGGAAGAGGGTTAAAATTGTCTTGATGGCATAGAGGTCAAGTAGAGTCCTAACCCAAACTTTTTTCATGATTTTCCTCAAATCAAGCTCAAAATAGGTCATTACAGGATTTCCTACAAGATGTACTAGTTCTCCTATAGGATCCTCTGTTTTACTACAGGATGTTACATATTTACTATACAGAATTATAATTCATCAAATTACCAAGAAAATCAAATCAAAATTTGATGCATAATTTTTATTTTTATTGACTAGGATGTCTTAAGTCCCCATTCCAAGTGGAATCACTCAAAAAGGCCTCTCTTAACACATGCCAAAAAATTAGAAAAACATTACTAGACGAAAATCTAGAAATTTGAGAACTAGTGAGATAGTAAATCTATAAAATGGCTAATATAATCAACTGAAAATGCAATGGAGTAATTTTTTCTATGAAATGGAATTATTTTTTGATCTAATCCAAGTGGAACCAGCTCGATTGAAACTCGTTAGAATTCTATAAAAAAATAGCAGAAGTTTAATGTGGTTTTTGACAAGGGAGTTCCAGAAATCTAGATTTAGGAATAAGGAAACTACTCCAAGTAGCCCAATGATTACTATGAACTTCCAAATATTTCCAAGGATGAAATGGGGCTTGTGATCCTACAAGAAAACTTACATCAACTATTTAATCCAATCCTACAACAAGAAATCATTAATACTAAATGCAAAATTGGAAGGAATAGAAACAAAAGATGCATGTGAATAAGAAGTGAAAAGAAGAAAAGAAAATGATACAAAAGGGCTTTGAGGCTCTTGGGATGGCGAAGAAGAAGGAAATTTAGATAACTAGGGAAGAGAACAAGATTTATAATCTGAACATGACACGAATCTTCATTATTTTCATCAATACAATTACATCCCTACAAGAAAATACAATGGAGCTGCAAAAATACGAGTTCTCTCCATAGGAACACTAATTAAAATCTCTCCCTAGAGGAAAATTCGACTTGGTACTTATAAAAGATTATTAGGAATCATTACCCATGAATGGAGGAATATTTCCCCACCAAAATCCCTTCAATAGTGGATCTTGTTCCTAGTACTGGGACTCTGCATTAAATGGCAAGGAAAACATTCTTAGATTTTGTCAACCATTGGAGTTCCACAATCCATGCCATAATTACATAATATCTTGTTGATTTTTTATTTAATAGTGATCCTCATGTAGTAGGAAGAAAGTCCCTAAATTATCTCCTCCTCTGAATATTCATAATCTACCCAATATTCTCATAATATTGCACAAAAATAAAAATATTAGGCACAAATATGCAATTATTCATAAACCTTCCTAATGAATATATTAAAGCTAAGAATACATTATCTAATGCAAAAAGAGAGGTTTAATGTGCTGAAGGATGGTCATAGGCCTTAATTTATGTTTAATTTAGAGGCATGGGCCATAATTTATGTCTAATTTAGAGGCCCATTACCAGGTAAAAACCACGCTCCTAGAGCGAGGCTAGTATGGTGCAACCTGTCATGAGCACGGGTAGGTAGTGTAGTAGTCGTGCTTATCTTTAAATTTGGTCTTTTTCCCACTTCTTCAGGGGATGTTCAAGGCATGTTTTCATCAGTTATTTAGGCAAGATCTAGATTGCACATTAGGATGGGTACACTGCATAACTACCAAGTTTCGGGCACTATGAGGTATGACAAAAGGAAGTAAAAGAGGTGTGCCAAAGTATTGTGTAATAGATGCCCCCTAAAACATGAAGGTATAATTGGGAGTGATGGCTGGGATGCATTACAAGATTTTGGAAGGACAAGAACAAACACTATTAGGACACCTTGAAACCAAGGAGGCATATACATATACATGTCTGATACCTTTGTCATATATAACAAAACATGAATCCACGGTATCGACGTAGACAGACATATAGAAAGGACCATGTGAAAATATTAAAGGTATGGACGCAACTATCTGATGTAGAAGGATCATCATCATCATAGATATACGTTCCCATGGTATGATCACAATCATAGTATAGAGGAAACATGTATAGAATAATGAATAATACACAACTCCACGCAACCTAATTTATAAAAAACGAAACTCAGGTTCTTGTGCTCCATCCCAACCGAATAAAAATACAAATTCTAGCATGTGAATGAACATGTAAAAGTTGAACATGCTTTTAAAGCACCTAATTGTCGACCAATAATGTGAACCCTTAACAGGTATGATAGAAACCACCAGTAATGAAAATGGATTTCAAGGTACGTCAATATGATCTGTGAATGTGAAAATGAGGTTGAATTCGAACAGTCATGGAATCATCCGATCAAATGAAAATGATGAAAACTTGTCGTCGGATTCCAAGAAATTTCCATTAAGGCATGTAAGCTCTAAGGTACTGAAAGGGATTTCCTAATTCATCTTCCTGGATAATGAGCTAAAGTGAAAAAGAAGTGACCTATCGAAGGAGGGTGATAATGATTCCCTGATCATCAACATGAAACAAGGAATAAGGTGGAAAAAACGAGTGTGATCCAAGACTACGAAAAAATATCAAATAATGTATAGGTAATAAACTGTAGATAGGACTTCTCCTAAACATATCGGTGCCACGACTTTGGAGTGTGGCAACATTTTACTCAAAATAGGACCAAGGGTCATGGTTATGAAGTGGAATAATCAGATGAGAGGCACAATGGATCACCTAAACCTGAAAGGACAAGTGTTTGAGTGAGGATATCCAAAACTTGACATAAGAAACAAGTGAGTGTCATGCTCAAGAGAGACATGATGCTTATAAAAGAGATTTTTCACTTTCACTTTTCCCTATTATTTCTAGTGAGAACCCCAGTTATTTTTAATCACAATCATGAAGGGATAGCATATGATTTTCATATAGTTTCATTCTTCAAATGAATCCATCCCAGTATGTTTTATGAGTCTTAAGAAGGAGAAACTCGGTCTCATCATGGTGATAATTCTTTCGTTGTTTAATATTTACAAGTTTGACAAAAGAGCAACTCAATGTGTTTTTCCTATTTAGAGAGTTTGAAAAAGAGATGAAAAATAAAGCTCCATCATTTCTCTTTTTGTAATTCGTCTCTCAAACCTGAAAAGAAAGAAAACAAATATTCGAGATAACCTGTTGACCATGTCTACCAAGGTGTACCTTTTTCGTAAATAGTCAATCCCAACCCGAAAAAGGGGTAAACGTATATTGAGACAATGTCAATTCATTTAATTTAACGAGTTCAAAAAGGAAAGTACTCGATGATATTTTTGATTTCAAGAGTTATAAAACAACTTAAAGATGAATCTAGGGGGGTTCCCTTTTCATTTATTTTTAACGAGTCTGAAAAAAAAAAAAAGATAAAAGATAAAACAAAAAATCGTTGAGTCGGTCAGAAATGATCACCGTTACTACCAAAAGATCTGTTACTACACATATAAAACCACACATCACTAATGTCGAGAAAAATAATAGAATATTGGAAAAAATGAATTTAAAAGCTTATAAATAGACCGAAAGTAAAAACACTTTTACCATTTCCCTTTGAATAAATTGGAGAGTGCATTTTACGCCATTTTATTGATTCTTTAGGCTAGTGGTGTGGAAGATACAAGGAACTATTTCATGAATTGTTAGCTGCAGGTAAGAGCACTTCCCTTACTCTTGCTTTAAATACTTATTTCATGCCATTTCATAGGAAGTTTAGCTAGTTAAGGGGAGGATTTTCATTTTTAAAATCGGGGGTGACCAACACGAGTCTGATCATCAAATCTGCGTTGATCTCCCATGAGCCCAAAATGCTATTACACTGCCAGCGTGAAAATAATTTTGACACTCACACTAAAAATAAATCATAAAACAAAATGAAAATTCCTCTCCCATGATCGGTTTTTCCAAGAATTTGATTTGTGGAAAGGAATCTAAATGATGTTTATGGGTTGTTTGCAGGAGATTTGGACAGACATGGCCATGAAATGGAAAGAAAGAGATCATGGGGTAGAATATGACCAATCTTCCCAAAGTCTTGAGTGTGTCAATTCTTTGATAGACTATGGGTTACTCAAGTTCTTCCAAACCCCGAGACTTAGAGCTAAAAAATGAGTTGTCGGATATCTCATTGGACTATGGGATGTTGATCATGAGATCTTTTTCTTTGGAAATCAAGAATTGTAGTTAGAAGTAGCTGACATCTACTTCATCACTAGATTATCTAGAAGATCGGAGAGGGTTCAACTCTTTGGAGCTTGTACTAGAGGACAGACCACCAACACCTTGATCAGAAGGCATTGCCCAGGTGCAGACACAACTAGGAGCAGGAAGGTGAAGATAAGAACCATCAAAAACCTTTCCTTGAGGACAATTCTACATAGCATAGCCCGTATATATGGGGCACAGGCATTGCATGATGAATGAAATCAAAATTCAGATATGCAGTGGATTGGCATGCTCCAACAATTTTCAACTGGGGCAAAGGACTGCTAGTTAACATGAAGAGACAACTGACCAAAGGAAAATTAGGAAACTTGAAGCAGTTTAGATCTGGATTGATTTTGGTCACCTTATTTTTGGAGTGTGTTCCCCTATTTCGATACCAGTGGGTAGAGGTGGACGATCTAGCTCCATAAGATCTAAGCTTACTCAGAAGGAGTGAGATCATGCCTTGAGGGGGAGTAGAACAAGGGATGCATTTCCGCCCACCAATCTTTGGTTGGCCAAGGCAACAATGAATCATCGTGGATGAGTATGCCTATGCTAGCACAAAGTTCAGAGGAGATCCAAATCTTTGTCTACCACCTGGTACACAGTGGACTGATGTACGTAAAGCTTGTTTTTTGGAATTTTTCAAGTTTACGATTTTTTTTGTTTGAAGTGTATCTAATAGTTGACTTGTGATAATTTTGCAGATGTGGGACAAGATAGGCCTCCTAACATGTCGTTGATAGCCCAGTGGGTAACACATCATATAGAGGAAGATGCTCCATACAACGAACAACCATGTCCTATGGTAGAGATGGAGTGTAACCGGGAAGTGATTACTCAAGGGATTCCAAAGCATGCAACTATAGATGACGTGTCAGTATAATACTAGAGGCATACAATAGGAGTATCCGCAATACTACGTCGGTTGTTAGGTCAAGTGATCAGAGTAGTCTCATGCAATCATGAGAATCATGTGTGTGAATAGCCTTTTACTAGTCGTGTTTATCTGCACTATTGTAGGCTTTGAAAGCCATGTGTCTCAGAATACTATTTTTTGAGATTTTGATGTAACAAACTCCAACAGATTGGATATTATATATATATCTATAATATATATATAATATATATATTATATATATATATATATATATATTATATATATATATATTATATATATATATATATATATATATATATAGAGAGAGAGAGAGAGAGAGAGAGAGAGAGAGAGAGAGAGAGAGAGAGAGAGAGAGAGAGATGAATATTTCTATTGTCTACTTATGTGTTAATATATGATGATGATGAGTTCAGTTTTTATAAGTGACACAAATTTCTATCTAAAACATAATTTTATATTGCATCTTTTAGTGTATTCAAATTTCGTGGAATGTGTTGATATGTTATATAATCAAATTTTCTTTCCTATAATCGAACACATAGATACATGCACAAAATTTATGGATTTTTTACAGAATAAGAACCATTCAATTGTAGCACAAAGAGTTGTGAATCTAATGTTAGTGCTCAAATCTACCTTAGGCTGAAATAAGGTAAAACTCAAGGCTACAT
Organism: Pinus taeda; assembly: GCA_000404065.3. NCBI lineage: Eukaryota > Viridiplantae > Streptophyta > Pinopsida > Pinales > Pinaceae > Pinus > Pinus taeda. Next base: position 122,664 of record APFE030511315.1, read on the forward strand.
CAAACCACGCTCAACCTCGTAGCTAGCCCTACGAGGAAAAAGGAGGGCTCTCTCCAAGTCAATCTCGGCAAAAGGTAATCAATGAGGTCGAGATGACTAAATTGGTGACTAATTTTAGGCTAGGTATGAAGTGCAAGGACTTTGAAATTGATTTTTTGAATTTTTGTTGAATTCGAGGGAAAGGCAATTTTGGGTGCGGGGATGAGGCACAGTTTTTGCAGAGGTCTACTTGGGGCAAGATAGGCGATTGTTTTGATGCATTTAAAGAGAATGAATGGATAGATCAGTCTGGTGAGAGGTTAAGGAGAGCAAGAAACTTTCAAGGATTCTCCATAAACAGATGAAAACATGGAAAATCAAACAAACTTAAAGGCAGAGCATAACAAATTATGGATTCTACCTTAACACTTCATTTGTTTAACTGTAGAAGATAAGAGAAGGAAACAGATACACATAAACAACTTACAAATACTGAAAAAAGCACACCATCAACACATAAAGCCACATGAATCCCAAATAGTGTTGCAAAACCCTGGTCTTCCTTTGCCAAAGATGCAGATAAAATATGTACAATAGAGTGTCAAGCTATTCCCCAAGAGTCCAACCCTGAAAATGACTAAGAAAATACATAATATAGGCAAGCCAACACATTCCCTTGCCTCTAGCAGTCAATCTCATCATCTTAGGAGCTATTTCAACCAATTCTAAACAAAGCACTACAATCTAGGCAGTCAAAACAACTTGCCTCTATAAGCTGGGAAACTAATTCATTCATTAAATTTTTTCTATTTTGTGAATGAATCATCTAGAATAGGTAAAAGTGAGTTTAAAATAAGATAAGGTTTCATTAATTACATCAAAAGGAATGAAAAATGACATCACAAGTCAAAACTGGTCAAACTGGCTTCATTTCCTGAGCTGAGTGATGAAAATTGTGCCAAAAAACCCTGTGTGCCGCACGCCTTTCCACCTGGCTTTGGGGCACTTCCCGGCATATAAATTGAGCTCGGGTTTGGTTTTTTGGAAATCCCTGTATGTCTACTTTCCAACCCAAGTGGAATTTTCCAATTTGGTGTCCATTTTCCCCTCCAAATGTGCATTCTCCCAAAGGTACTTCATGTTGGTGCAAAAGGTGGCAGAAAGGTGATTTTCATGGTTTTTTTTAGCCTTTTGGTCACCCAGAACTTGATGAAATGCTTTGGAAATAGCTGAGCCTATATAATTCATCATGAAAAATCCAAAACTACAAGACATTTGTCATATGGAACTCCCAATCTTGTGGGTCGCGCGCTGTGTGCTACGCGTTGAGCCAAAAAACCTGTTTTGCAAGCCAAAAATTTCAAAATGACAAAATTTTCTCCGAATTTGCTTAAATTCAGAGTGAAGACCCTCTATCATGTGTTGTGCCCTGCCAATGAAGCCTCGGCCAAAATTTGGAGTGGATCGGGCTTTTTACGTCGTTTTAGCGCTTTGCTCAAACGCCTCTTTAGGATCTTCATTTTCGCTTTGCAAACATGCATGCGAGCCCAATAGTGAGTTTTCATATGATGAAGCATGTCCTTGTCTCTGTTTGCCTTTGCCAACAACTTCTCCAAATGAGTGTTCACACGGATGAGCATTGATTCTCGATCAATAGGTGTCAAATCATCGGGTCTCTTTCGGGCCAATTCTCGGTCTTCCCGGATTTTCCGCAGCTCATAAAGTGTATGCTCATCTTCAAGCTGTTTATTGCGCTGCTCTAAGTAGTTGATCACCCACTTAGTCATCTGTAATTTCTTTTGCAGCGACTCGTTCTTAGCTCTTTTCTCTCAGATGATCTCCTTTAGCTCCGAGCTAGGAGAGCTAGCATCAACATCAATGATACCCATGTCCTGACCTCCTGAAGTACCCTCATCAAACATGAGCCTCTTTCCCCTATCCTGGATCTGTACCTGTGCTAAAGAAGAAGGTGAGACCCCTTCCACATGATGTGGAGATAATACTCGCTGTGCTGATGAAGTCAACGAGACCCCTTCCACCCGGGGTGGAGATGGTACTCGTCGTGCAGATGCAAATAAAGCCCTGTGGCCTCGCTGATATGTCACATATGAAGGAGCACTTATATGCTCAGTCTCAAGAATGTCTGGCTGATGTGAAGGCGCTCCCTCATCATGAATTATCTCAGGAGATAGCTGTAGCACTGAAAAGTAATCACGGGAGATGAAATCCTCCCAAGTAATGCCCTGCTGTGCCAACTGATGCATCACTATGATTTTGATCAATGCATAATGATATATGCTCCTATGTTGATGTGCTGGGCTCTTCCTTTGTACTAAAGGCACCATCCTCTCTATGTTGTGACACGTGAAAAACGGAATGTTCATCATACGTACCCTTGTGAAATGCATCAACAAATGGACATGGTACGCATAGAGACGCGAGAATCTGCCCTCACAACTGAAATATCGAATGATGAGTTTCATCAATGGTGAAAACTCATCTCTCAGGAACCTGAAAGGAAAAGCTACGCTCAAGTGTCTCATATACCTGGGTTTGATATATGGCTCATAGTAGAATCTGTCTAATAGCCGCCGTTTACTCCATTCCTCCCCTAAATTTGGTATCCCGGTGGCCTGAGCAATAGTCTCAGGTGACAAGGTGAAATTCACTGCGGCAAGGTTTACATGACCATCCTGTAACTGTAGAACAAATAAATGGACCAATTCCCGATGATGCTGAGTTTGTGAGATCATCTCACAGTATTGGAAACATGATTGGCACCGAAAACAATCCATAGCAAGTGGGAAAGCTTGCGATTGAGCTAAAGAAGTAGGCTCCTCCCTGAGATGCTGACTACTTTTGCCACCTTTGTGATACCTCTGTGGCACATTTGGCACATTTACCTCGGGTGTAGAATCACTATCATACTCCTGCTCATATACTGATTCAGTCTCTGACATGTCTTTAGAAACAAGATAGCTGGAATATATATTTGCTGATGTATAACTGTGTGCACAATTGACTGTAAACTGTTTCTTTTGCTCTAAAAATGTTGTGACCAAGGGGACACAAATGTACAAAGGAATATTGGGAAAGGGAAAACATTAGGGAATTGGGAAACATGGAAATAAAACAAGGAATTTAGAGAAGGGAAGGGACATGAAAATCTTGGATTTTAGGGTTTTGGGATGAGGTAGGGATAATGTGTTTTGTAATAGAAGTGAGGGACTAGGATTTGAGGGAGTATAGTGTAGGCTTTATGAAGGAATTATTGGGGAAACATAATGGTGACTGTGGGGGATGGGAAACAAAATGAAGTGGGAAAAATGATAACCTTGGTAACATTCAGTTTTTGAAACCCTACAACAATTTTTGCATTCAAACCTTACAGCAATTTCATTGACAAAGGAGGGTTTTCCACTTGGTTTTCTAGGTCAAACATATCATAAATCCTTTACATTAACCGTTCAAAAACCAAGAATAAGCCATGGATATGAGGCCTACCTGCAAATTTTTGCGGAGAGGAGGCGTTTTGGTGTTTTTTCCGAACCAATTTTGGGCTTAAACCCAGTGCGCCGCGTGCCTCACCCAACATGCCACGCGCCTCTGATGCACTGCACGCATGAAATTTTCCACTATGCTTTGGTGCCTGATGTGCCACGCGCCCTTGATGTGCCGTGCACATAGTCTGATGCATCGCACACCCTTGAAATGCTCCAACTTCCATGCAAATTCACAAATTCGCTTTGGAATGGTGCTCTTCACTCTTCGTATGTGGAATGAGTTGAAAATGATGTGAAATATCTTCATATAGACTCCCTTTTGATTTTTGCTTGGTCCATAAGCCATTTTGTTATGTTTTGTCGTTGACACTTTTTTAGGATTAATAAACTGTGACCTTTTTGGTTTCCTTCTTAAATTTGGTTGAAATAATGATTTTCTTTGATAATTTTTTGTAGGGATAGCTATGATATGCTCTGGAAAAGGAGGCCAAGGCTACACTTGAATGATTCAGGAACTGAAATTTTGAATTTTTTTTACAAAAATGAGATGACGACTTATCTTCAAAACAGAGTTTTGAAGAGAATTGCTAATTTATCTGTACAATGATGAAAATTATTGAAGTGACCATCTATCGAAGACATCCCTCTAGCCTGCTGGTCTTTTTAGACTTTGCAAAACAAACTTGAGTCAAACCTAGACCTAAGACCTACAAATTTGAAACATGACTGTAAATGACCTTTGAAGACTTGTTTTTATAAATAGACCTGAACTAGCAGTGCCAAGCATGAGGGGAATGAGTGACACAAACCATTCCATTAGAGTTATGGCATTCCTAACGAAATGCAACTGATCAAAAGTGATGGGACGCCTAAACATGAAATGAAAAAAGAGCTTTGATCTCTGACGGAGGGATAACTAGACTGACTCTAACATCTAACTTAAAAACTAAATTTCTCATTCCGAGAGAAACTAGTTTTGGTAACAGTTCAATAACTACACTGTACTCCACAATATTATTAGTTGTTCGTCCCAGGAAAATACCTTGAAAATTAATCAACTCGCCATCAGGGCCAAAGAGTGCCCAAGCTGCAGAGGATAAATTATGTGGGCTGCGACAAGCACCATCAACAAAACCAACATAGTGTTTCGATGACATATGAAAACAAAGAGGAACACAAGGTAAGGAAAGGGAACATGTTTGCAAAGCAAAAAGTCACACCAAAAAAATAAAAATGCATAGAAATGAATTCACACACTAATGTACAAAAATGTAATTACATGGATGACCACGCGTAAAAACTTCACATGGAGCCCATTTTTAGACTTTGGTGAAGTTTCACCATTAGCATGATGTGTGAGCATTGACTCGACCAAATAATGGAATAACAAACATAAATGACCATGCCACCATGCCCCCTGGGCGAGTGAGGGTTACAAGTCATAGGAAGAATACCCCATTGCGATAATGGGTGAAGAGTAAAGACTTGGTGAGAAAATATCATAAAAGGAGGCAATAAAATCTTAATCTCATGATGAGGAAAATATGCCTCGAGTTGAAATATTTTGACAATTTCAAGTTGAACTGAAATGTCAATAGGAAAGGTAGTAGTAATATTTCCCATATTACCTTCGAACAAAAATTTGTGAACCAAAATAGCTATTTGAAGTGGATGCATTGTGTTATGAGAAACAAAAGTCTCATGAAACAAAGGAATCCCACTTAGACCTGGAAGAAATGAGGAACATCATTCCGAGTTTCATCAAGAGACATAACCTCAACAATACTCTCGTCGGTGAGGAATATATTTTTCAAGGGATCTAGAGAATCCCAAGAACTAAGCCAATGAGATTTCAAATACGTGTCTACGTGCATATTAAGAATAGTATGACTTTTAGAAGCAGCCACCGAAGCTAAGACAATTTCTTGATAAGCCTTCTGTAAAGGACTTAGCGGCATAGCATCACTGAAATATTTAACATGATCTTGAGTAGGGATGATCCATGGATCATTTGAGGTAGAGATCATGTTGATCAAGGTGAGATATGGAGGTGGGAGAGAAAAAGTTCCCATTAAAGTAGAACCTTTGAAAAGACATGCCCCCATGCTCTCATACGAAATATCGGTATTTCTCCCATATGGGACATTGCCATTCAAAGCATTGGAAGAGAAAAATGACAATTGATCGATGATGATAATTTTCCCTTCATGAGCAGAACGTAGTACCTGAAACAAAGAGGAAACCACACAAAACATGGCATGAGTCCAGATTCACCCAAGTAGAAGGTTGTAATTCATATTTGCATCTACAACCCTTACCTCTAATTCGAAAGTTTTCCCTTCCAAGGTAATGGGAACACTTGTGAGAATACCATAAGGACAGGAGCCTCTTCCATCAAAGGCTTCTAACGTGTTCACAGACTAGCTGAGAGGTTGAGAGCTAATGTATTTCCAAAATGAAACAAACATGATCCAGATGGGAGCACCCTCATCAATCAAAATCAAATGAATCATCTTTCCTTTTATAATGGATTGAATAAAAAATGCAATTTGATGGGGAAGACGGCGTACATCGTTTCCGAGATCTAAAGTGATCAAATTTAAATCAGCATGATCAATAAATCCCATAGCAGACAAAAATTATTTCTACTGCATTGGAAATTTTTGGAGAACTTCCAAGGGAGACATCAATGTTGAGGAAATATGGCGTTCACATTGTAAGATGACTTCTGAAGCACACCTTTGGGACGTGGTCCAATGATGGATTCATTATTGGTTATTTTGATATGAAGAGGACCAGAAGTGAGTGGAGTGGAAGTAGAAGGAGCATGAGTGGCTTCCTTTTCCACCATCTTCTTTTTAGGAGTTTGATAATCTTTCGACCTGGTGGTAATAGAAATAGGCACTGTAATACTAATGAGAACCTAAGAATCTAAGGAGGAAGAAGATTGGGGTTGTTCTACCAATTGCACCTGTTGTGATTGATATGGTTCTTTCAGTACAAATGGGGTACCTTTTAATATGTGACTAACTTCTACATGACGAGGCTAATCCTTGGTGTAATGATCTTCCTTAAAGATGAGGCAAGGATACTTAGGCTTACATTTGGAGGGTCATCAACAAATGGCTTAGGAGCATCTAGTTTCAGGGTATCAGATGTTGCTTTACCTTTACCCTTTGGAGGCTTTGTCTGCTGTAGTAGACTAGATGACATGAACCTTAGAGGTTTGACTAGGATTCGATGGATTTTTCGAAGGAGGATTGGAACCAGTGTTTAAAATACATTTTTTCTCCGAAGAAGCTTTAGTTGAAGTTTGAGATATTGATCCAATTATACCATCAACAAGCAGTAGGTATGGAGACTTTGAAGATGATCGATCTGAAGATGGCCTTGGAGCATTAGGCAAGATTTCATATACCATGTTAGATTGGGAATAAATAAAATCCAAATACTTGGCATGGGAAATGGCTTGATCCTCAGTAGCACAAACTCCCATTTCTATGTTTGCAGCGATTTTGTTTACAGATGATTTGGTAAACCATTCAGTCAACACCTCATTGGGGATTTCAAACTTGATGAGGCAGCATCGACATCACCATTCATGGATGTGATCAAAGATGTGGGTTGTGGTATCTTGTTTCAAATATGTGAGAAAGTGGTTACCAGTTTCATACCAAAACGGTGACTAGAAGTGAGTGAGAAAGGTCATAACGAAAGAATAAAAGTCTACATAGGTACCTCGAGGTAACTCGATGTACCATTTTGTGGCAACAACTATCAAGATTCGCTAAAAGAGGCACAAAGGAATATAATCATTAACATAAGAATTCGAAGAAGACCATAAGTGAGATGTCATCATATGGGCATGAGCATCTTCTTTAGCTTTTCATTCAAATTTTAGGCAATTGCTAGGAATATTAGTGGGAACTTGAGGCCAATAAGGCAAATGAAGCATCAGATCATTAGTAAGCCTGGAGATATCAGGGGGATCCAACATCACTAGAAAAGACAATTGTGGGTTAAATGACATGTATGGCATTTGATAAGGCTCAATTTGTGGATTCCAACCTTGTTGGTAATGGTTTTTCCCCCAAAACAAGGGATTTTGACCACAAGGGGCTTGAGTTCCCCCCACTCAGAGATGTTGTGACCATAAGGTGGATTCTGTCTAAGGTAGGGTTGGTATTGGTCTACCATAGGTCATTGATAACCATAAGGTTGATAAAAGTTATGGGCTACATATGGATTGTAAGGTTCTTGTTGCAACTGCTGACCTTGGTAATAAATCTGCTAGCCCTATTGCTACAGGGGTTAGCCTTGTCACTGCATGGTTTGACATTAATGATATAAAGGTTTGGTTTTATGCTCCAAGGACTAACCTTGCTACTACAATGGTTTACCTTTCTGATACAAGGGTTGATTGGGTTGTTCTACAAACTACGTTTACTATTGCAAAGGTTGTTGTTGAATAGTTCCTTGAGGAATTCATTATTGGTACTGATAATTTCCAATTGGGATTTGACCATATGCACCAGGAATGGGATTCTTACTAGATTGTAGATGAGGACCTACTTGTAGAATATAAGGTGGAATTTGCAGTGCTTGTGGACCATATGGAACATAAATTTGTTGGAGGGGTATCTGAGCTGAATAAGGTTGTTGATATAGGATATTACATTCCCCATCTATAATATATGATTCAACGGGATTATGAATTCCACTAACAAGTTGACTTACTCCAACCATGTGAGCTTGTGATACACTCACATGTGTTCCACTTGAAGCAAGAGGGATATTTGGATTCCCTCCCCCTTGCTGTGAATGCGGTGGTGGCACAGTTTGTCCACTTGATGGGGGAATCAAGGAACTTACAAACGTATAAAACCAAACTGTCGGTTGTGCTAGAATGGAAGGTTGAAATGAAGGTAACAATTTTGTTGGAATATTTGGTTGAATCATGACTGCAGTAATGAAAATTTGAATAGGAATATGAGAGATCATGCTAGGAATAAAAATACCAAAAATTAGGCATAACATTTGATGACCAAATTGGATTTTGATATAACTAAGAAGCACTGGGAGTTCTTGAAACTAGTTGAGCAAAGGTGGTATAACTATGTGGAAGCATAGGTCCATCATTTTCAAGAGGTGGTCGAGATGGAACTCTTTCTTCATAAGGAAAGCCTTTCGGGGGAAAGTCGTATTCAGAATCATTATTAGCACTAGGGATGTGCATAGTAGAGACTTTTGGTGAACCTTGAGGAGAGGTTGGAATCTCACATTCTAAAGAGATAGGTGGAAACAGTTGGCAAGTAGGAATATAAGATGGATGAGGAGATAACTCCAAAGGAACACCAGGTAAATTGTATGGACTATAAGGATATTGAGGATATAACACAAAGAGATCAAAAGGTAGATTCATAGGGTATAGAACAAACCACTTTGGACTCTCAAGGGTTTCTAGATCAGACTCCTCAGACGACAATGAGTCTCAAGGTCGGGGAAGAGAAGAAAGGTGTTGGATGCTTGCGACAATTCCAAGTTCACAGCCTTGAGCTTTAACTGACTATGAAAGTTCACGTTGAACTTCTTGTGAAGATCCTTCGGTGTGGATCGATGAAGGGGAATTGTGAGGTGAACACAATGGTTCAGCCACAATGAATTTATCTCAAGAGTAGAAGGAGAATAGGTAATTCATTGAGGGCTTTTAAAAATTAAAACTTGCAATTAATTACTCAATGTGAGGCCAAGAAACAATTGCATGGGTTTGATATATTATCTTTCATAGTTAATTTCATGACTCAAAACAACAAATAAATCAAGAACTGTAATTCTAGGCATAGGGAGAACAAGTCCATACTGACGCTTGTCATATCAAAGAGGAGGAATCACCCAACCTTTGATGAAAATAATAGTTACCAGGTTTTATGATGCCAGAATACGTCTCTAGCCTATACTTCTAGATGTTGTGTGTTAGGTTCCAAAGCGTTTTTATGTTCATTGAGGTTTATTTTAGAGTTGATCTTTCTTGGAAGTTTGTCTTTCAAGGTTCACCGGATGATGTAGATGTAAAATTCCTAAATATTCAATCTAAGATGATAAACAATCATTTGTTTTCTTTTAGCAATGAAATCCTAGCTATTAAGGAAAGAAAAGTACAATTCTTTCAATAGAGAGCAAAGAGCACACACTAAATGCACTTTTCCTAAATCATTTTCCATATGCAGTCTAACTGAAAATGCACATGCATGTATTTTTTTCCGCTTCCTTAATGTGAGAATGTCAAAAAGGAAAACTAAGTACAGATCTAAACTATTTTCTTCAAAGCGACACTTCAACAATTTCTTTCCAAAATGAAAGGAAGACTAAAACAACACTTTCAATTTCGAACGGAAAACTGCTTTCGGCACTTCAAATATTCACAATTCAGATCAAATACAATGGAAAAAGTACAATCGACTATCTAGAAGAGGAAGACTTTATGACACTCTTCTTCTTGACTCAAAACGACAGTTACAACACTTTTGAATCAAAAGACGACAGCTCGATTAAGCTACTTTTTCCAAAGGAGGACTGTAAATGATGAAAAATACATTAAAAACATTCGTAATTCATTATTAATGGAGGCTAAATAATGTAAATGAAGAAGGATTCAACAATGATATACTGATCATAAGTAGCAAAATTACTGAATAGAACTAAAAACAATGAAGAGAAAACCAAATTCCAGAAAGGGAAACAGTCTCATTCAATCATTACACCTGTCCTTAAGGGAAACATGGATGCATCTCACCTACAACACACAGGAGGTGCAATGCATCCAGACTACCAATCAGAGACAGTGGGATGAACCAAGGAACGAAACTGAGCTTGGTTTTTTGCTCAAAATTTGCAACTACATTGAGTGGTTTAGGCTGAGCTATGATGGACAGTAAACACAAAGTATAGGGGTATGATCTTATGAGGTTATTAAGCTACCACATGTTGAAAATAATACTGAGAGGGGGGGTGAATCAGTATTATCTAGTTATTTTAACAAATCTTCCTTATTTACACTTTGAATTATTTTTGCATATCAGTACCATAAAATAATGAGCA
>APFE030511320.1:1417-15084 GCA_000404065.3 Pinus taeda
GCACGAGATTGTAACTTGACATGGGCTCTTACACAAGCTAGACCCATGCAAAAGAAGAAAGTTACACAAGTATGGAGAAGGAAGGAAAGGCAATCTGAAAATCCCTTGAACTCCCCAATGGATCTAAATTTGTTTTGAGAAGAGTCTGCCAAAAGAAGACAAGCACACATTAAAGGGGAGCTTGTAATTTTTGTTGCTGAACTGTCTTAACAGTCACTCTTTGATGAAGACCTTTTATAAGGGAAAATATGAAGTTAAATCTGCCATAACAACAGAAAAGAAAAAGGGGCAGCGCTCAAATGTGAAGTGCAACAGCGCAATAAGAAAAGTGTGTAAAGCATGGAAACCCTCACAGCAGTGGGAAGATAGAACATAAAACATCAGTTTTTGAATTTTTGTTATGAAGCACATGCATTAAAATGCATAGCAATGGAAGGTAGTTTCCTTCTATACAATGTGAGAGAACATACTCACAGCAGAGTGAGTACAATACACAGCAATAAAAAAATGTAATGTTTTTCTTCATATGCAATGCAACATGCAAAGAAATGCATAAAGAGAAACAGGGACAGCAGATTATTCATGCATATGGGTGAATGATAATGTGTGGCAGCAGAAAAATGAAAGGAACTGCACAGCAGTGCATTTGGTAAAAAAAATAAATGAAGACTAAGATTGTGTGAAGCAAGGTGTAAAGAAAAAGGCAGCGGCCAGTGTTAATTTATTTTGTTTTGTTGTGTGGAGAATGCAACGCAAAACAATGTGAGGATGATTTCTCTCTATGTGCAAGTAATGGAGAGTAAAGAGTTAGTGTATGGGAACACAGCAGTATGATGAAACAAAAGACACTCACAGTGCAAATTGCAGAGGCAACGCAGCAGCAAATAAAAACCCAGGATGACAGAGTCTATGGTTATGGGTATGGACAGCAGTACATAAAAAAATGCAGCAGCATGATGGCAAGAAGGAGAAGCACAGTAGTGCGAAGAAAATGAAACCAGAACTAAGAGAGAGTGAAGAATTGTGTTTTTACACATCAGTGCAAACAAGAAAATGCAGCAGCATGAAGTTTTTTTTTGTTGAAGAAATGAAAGGTAATGGACAGCAGCAGATGGAAAATAAATTTTTCCTTTACAGCAGTGTAAATTTGTAAAGTGGGACATAGTAATTGTTCCAGAAAAGACAAAGTATTATGTCTTTGAAGAATGCACAGCAATGCAAAGTTTGCAAAGAAATGTAAGTGAAGTGGAGCGACAAAACAACAAGTGAAGACACAACAGTGTGGGGTAGACACAGCAAAGAAGATGGCACAACAGTGCAGCAGAGAATATGCAGCAACATAAAAGAACAATGTAATGAGTATGCACAACAGTGCAATGAATGTTTTGTTTTGACTCTGCATCTAAAGCAGTGTTTGGCAGTAATCCCTCCGTGAGAGGAAGTGAAGCTCTTAGTCAATCCCTCTGTTAAAGAGGAAGGTGCTTTTCAGCACAGTGTCATGGTAAATCCCTCTGACAAGAGGAAGATGCTTTTTAGCATACACATGGTAAATCCCTCTATCAAGAGGATGATGCTTTTCAGCATAGTCACAGGTAAACCCCTCTATCAAGAGGATGATGCTTTTCAGCATAGTCACAGGTAAACCCCTCTATCAAGAGGATGATGCTTTTCAGCACAGTCACAGGTGAATCCCTCTGTCAAGAGGAAGGTGTTCTTCAGCACATTGTTATAGTGGATCCCTCTGTCATGAGGAAGGTGCTCTTAAGCACAGTTTCAGGTTAATCCCTCTGTTAAGAGGAAGACTCTTTTGCAACAGCAGCATGTCAAGGAGTTGAGAAAGTGTTTGGGTAAGATTGAATGCCCAGCAGTTGAAATTAAAGGGGAGTGTTGGAAATTATAATTTCCCCTGTGCGCAGGAGGGCAGGAGTTAAGGCGCGGTCAGCAGTCAACGCAACTCAGAAAACCACCCAGCTGCAAACTTAAAACCGGCAGGAAGATATCGCACCACCTTTCGGCCTGAAGTGGTTTCCGGACAGTGTGGTTCGATGCCGACAACTGTCCAACAGTGACGCTCGCGTGACATCAGCCTCAGGCCTCCATCGGAAGGTAACTTCCGGTCTTCTTACCCCATCCGATATGCGTCCGATCAATCAGCCATCCTCTCCGCCGTTTGATTGTCTGGAAAGGTCCCCGCTGGTTAAGGTGTCTGAAGTACATACGGCCTGTTTAAAAAAATTAATGCAGCGTGGAGTAAGGTCTGTTGAAAATTAAATGCAGCGTGGAGAAAAGCTATGTCCCATATCTTATGTTAAAGCCCTGACATGAGTTTGGTAAAGTTTTAATGTTTTTTTTTACGGCACATTAACATGGAGTATGGGCGGGAGGTAAAACATAACATAAGTTTTATTTTATTATTTGCCCATATGAAATATTCGAGGGTTGACTCTATTCGAGTCATATGGTATTCACACATAGGGTTTGAATGTGTGATATTGTAATTACACACGGGAAGAGTGTGTGGGCTCGCCGCAACCAAAAAAAACCAGTGGGATTGTAATTTTAGTGTGAAGCATTACACACGGGGAGAACATGTAATGTGGGGCTTGGAGCAGCCAATAGAAAAATACACAGGAATTGTAATGGTATGTTTTTTTTGCACATGGTAAAAAAATAAGAGTCCGCAGCACCAGTCAACAATGTAATGTTATTGCATATGAAAAAGAAACCAAGGGGTCCGCAGCAGCAGGGGAATGAAGGTGTGTAATAACACACGGTAAAAAGGAACCAGGGGTCCGCAGAAAACCAGTTGATTGGATTCGCAGCAGCGAATGAAATACACAGATTAATTTTGCATTGCAGGGGAGGAATGCACAGAAGTGCATGAAAGTTTTTGTTTGTAATGTGATAAAAAAATTGCACAGCAATGCAGGAGTAGGAGGAGAAGTGAATGAAGAAAACCAGGGGCAGTTTTGTTCAAAACCATGAATAGTTTCACACAGCAGTGAAAAGGTAAATGTGTAAATCCCTGTAAGTTTTGTTTTCACACAGCAGTGAATGTAAATGAAATATTTACACACAGTGGTGTAAAATTTCAAATGAGACAAAGTAACTTCTTTTGTAATGTTTTGGTGAATCCCTTTGAGTGAAAGAGGATGAATATGTCTCAGTAAATTCTCAGGTGAAAACAGAGTTTTGGTTAAATGTAGTTTTTGGTAAATCCCTCACAGCAAAGAGGATGAATGTATATCAGTCATTTTATTTTAATGAATAGAGATCTTTTATGGTGATGAAATACTTTGTTCTCAGCTATTTTTTTAAAAGGGTCCTCTGAGCAAAAAGATCCTGGAGCAAAGGTAACAGAGCTTTGACTCTGTTCAGTTAATGTCTGGTTTTGGTATTTTCCCATCACAAACAGAGAAAAATACCCAACAATTCTTGCTGCTGATCAAATTTTCGTTTTAGTATTTTTCACTCCTTTCATTTTAAGTTTTAAGCAAATTTCTGGGTGTAGATTTCTTTTTATTAAAAAATTCTCTTTCAGCTATTTTTTGCATTTCAACTAGTGTTAATCTCTCTTTATCAAAAGAACTGTCTTTCAACTACTTTTTTCATTTCACCCTTCATTAGTCTCCCTGTTTTAATCTCCACGCTTTAAGCAAATTTAGGAATAATAACATAAATAATTATTTTTATAAAAATATTGAAAATTATATTTTGAAAGTCTAATTTGTAAATACTCTTAATCTATGCAAGACAATTCTATTAATATGTAAAAATAATTGGATGAAAACTAATTCTAAGGGTCCGCTCAAATTAATCCCATGGTGGTTCAATCTCCATGGTGGTTCAATCTCTTCATCTCGTGGGTATGGGCCCATGTACTGGACTATCTCTACTGAAATTGTAGCAATGGAGCTTGCACTCCTCCGAGTAGCCCCTAAAAAACAATGATGTCCAGGGCTATTGTCCTTCTCTGGACATTGTCTCATTAAATGTTTATATTGGCGTATCCATTCTCTCACCCTAATATATATTGAGAGCTTAACCCGAACCTAATTAGTTCTTTGTCATGACTGCAGGTAACCAAGCACGGCATCACATGAGCCTAGAAATCAATGAACATGATCAACCTGTATAAATACATGATTGTGGGACCCACAAGCAATTTTGGTATGGTTCAGGGCAATCCAGAGGTCTGACTTTATCGCATGCTAACCTTGTATTGGAAGTATTAATGTCTGGTATATATATTTTTCAACAAGATTTGGGGTCCATAAGGTAATTTGTCTAATATGGGGAAATACAGTAGTTTGGGAATCCAATGCAAATATGGAGCTAGATTAGTTGAGATAGTTAGACGAGTCGAGTAGTCTAAGAACTTTCCTAATGCAACTTCCTCCTTTTTAGGTCCCACACTAGTCAATGTCCAGGAGAATAGGAATTTATAAATGTCTTCAATTGTGACTCGAGTCAGATAACTAAATTTCCTCTACAATGGCCCCATGGGGAATCGTCATGTCAATCGATGATTCTGTGAATATTCAGCAATTAGACAGACATGGCGCGGTCAAAAAATGGACTATGCCCATGTCCGTTCGATTCTTGAATATTTGAGGAATCAACGATCGACTTAAGATCAGGGGGCCATGCTGGTTGAGTGGTTCACTATGAATCCTCGTTAAAAATGCTAAAATCTGAAGGATACCAGATTTTTCAACTAACATAGTTTGTGACAAGAATTCCTTCTCGCTCAATTAAACACCATACTTTTCTTCAACCTTGCATCCAAACTCTAAGGGTCGAACTCAATGCTCCCTTCAACCATTCATGTCAGCATCCATGCCATCTCTCCCTCTCAAATGGAAACCATGGCTTACAAAAAATTCTTTTCTCCTACTGGCTACAGTTTATGTGATTAGCCACTTAAAAAAACATAACACACAAAAATAAGACAAAACTATATGCATAAAAGGAAACACACTCATGTTTCAAAAGCACATAGGATATTTAGATTCAAAATAAAGGCAATTATATGCTATGACCTCTGAATGCTTGATAGCCTTCTCTACCTAATTTTACACTGTACTAGTTGTTTCCTGATATATTCATATCCTACCTGTATAAAGGAAAAAAAATGTCATGAAAAACAAAGGAATATCGTCACTCTAGGACTTTAAGAGGTTTCTAAATATTTTTAAAATTACATATTATCAAAGGAAATTATTTCCTTTGCCTATGATCACAGTGATGCGTCTTCCCAAGGATTTAGAGAAATAATTTTGGTTTTGGGGGTGGGCTTATTCCCTTGCATCGTACTTCCATGGTTGAAAATATTCATGATATCTTAATAATGTGCTGTGATTACTACAACTCGCTCATCACCATCTTAGTATTCTTTCTCCTCATGTATCTTGTACCTAGCAGTGAGCTACGGCCAAGCCTCTATTGACTCCTCATGTATCTTGTACCTAGAAGTGAGCTACAACCAAGCCTCTATTGACTCCTCACAAAGCTCTCCCCTCTAACTCATTTCTTTAGTATGAGAGGTTCATTTCCTCTGAAACCTTGTTGAGCTTCCTCTACTCCTCTAGCTATTACTTGTTGCTCACTTTTCTTGACAATTCTACCAACACTCGCAATTGTCAAATTGCCTCAATAACTTCTACCTAGCTGCAACGCGAGGTTCTTCTCCCTCATCCTGTAGAACATCATTCTCTCCTTTGATACCACTTGACAAAAATCGATTCTAGGCGTATTTTCAGATCAAACCACTTGTGGCTCGGTGTCCTGAACCTGTGGATGACAAACCTGTACACTTTGTTATCTGTACATAAATTACAACAATCGATCTTTCAATCTCAATCCCCCCAATAAAAATGATGTATAGGGCCATCATTCTTCTATGCACCTTAACTTGTTCAAATTTTACACAGAATATCCACACTTTGGCCCTGATCTACATCAAGGGATTAACCTGACCCCATCAAGCCTCATTCACGTGACTGGTGGCGACTAAGTGCTAAATGACAGCATAGAAATCAACCATTGTGATCAAATTTATAAATCCACAGATGCGGGGACCACAAATGATTTTGGTTTGGTCCATGGAGATCCCAAGGTCCATCTTTATCACATATTTGCCTTGTATTTGAAATTTGTTAGGGCTAGATCTCTTGTAACAAGAGATGGGCTCCACAAGGTATTTGATCCAGTCTAAGGGTATTTTAGTAGTCTAGGAAAATAGTGCAACTATAGAGAAAGTTTAGTACAAATATTTGAACTAGTTCGAAGGTTTGATAAGTTTCCTAATGTGACCTCCTCCTTACTAGGTCCTACACCAGTCCACATCTGGGGATCGAGACTCATAAATGTCTTCTATTGCACCTTGATTTAGATGGTAGGATTTCGTAGAGATTGGCTCCACTCTGGTATGGGTCTCTAGCATGAATTCCTACTACAAATCCTGAAATTGGCAGGATTTCTGATCCCATCAGCTAACAAATTTCATGATATAAATTCCTTCTTGCTCCATTCACCGACATGGTTCAATTACTCCTTTCATCCAAAATCCAAGGGCCCAACTCAATGTTTTCTTTGATATTCACGTTATCCTCTACACCGTCTCTCCCTCTCAAATGGAAATTATGGCTAACAAAGGAATCTCATTTGCCATTGACTAGGGTTTATGTGAATTACAACTAAAAAGATCACACGATACAGAAATCAGATAAAACTATTGTTGGGTATACGACCAAAGTCCCACATTGACTAGAAGTGGGGAGGATCATGGGTATATAAGGATGGACAAATATCTCCATTGGTATGAGGCCTTTTGGGGAAGTCAAAGAAAATCCATGAAGGGCTGCAAGTGGAAATATCAACATGTGGAGTATGTGGTGTCCAAAGTCCTTACAAGTGGTATCAGAGACAGGTTCTGAATGTTAGCCAATGGAATTGGGAGCCGACGAAGGTGGTGGGCCCGTAATAATCATGAAGGGAAATCCGTGGATTGGCCTGGTTAACAGCGGTGT
This sequence comes from Pinus taeda, assembly GCA_000404065.3. NCBI lineage: Eukaryota > Viridiplantae > Streptophyta > Pinopsida > Pinales > Pinaceae > Pinus > Pinus taeda. The sequence continues at coordinate 8,449 of APFE030511320.1, forward strand.
GCTCTGGACTTCCCAAGACGTGTCCTGGTCCCAACACGGTGAAGAGGAGTGACTGGGATAGAGCAAGCTCTCGAGGCAGGTGGTGCTCCATGTAAGGCATGTGCTTCCAACGCATTGGAGTGGAGAATCCTGGTTGGTAGAGAGTGGACAGATGGATAATTGTTTGATGGGAGGCTCGATGGTCCTTTGTTCGAAGGGAGGATCGTTGGGTATACGACCAAAGTCCCACATTGACTAGAAGTGGGGAGGATCATGGGTATATAAGGATGGACAAATATCTCCATTGGTATGAGTCCTTTTGTGGGTAAGTCCAAAAGCAAATCCGTGAGGGCTTACGCCCAAAGTGGACAATATCATACCATTGTGGAGATATGTGGTGTCCAGAGTCCTTACAACTATATGCATAAAAGGAAACACAACTAGGTTTCCAAAACACATAGTATATCTGGATTCAAAATAAAGATGATTACATGCTATGGCCTCTCAGGCCTTGAGAGATTTCTTAGCCTAATTTTACATTGTATTGGTTACTGTTTGACATATTTGCAGGTTACCCATACAAAGGAAAACAAATCGTAATAGAAACAAATGAATCTTGGCACATCAGGCCTTCTAGAGGCTTCCAAATATTTTTACAATTACATATAATCGAGGGAATTAATGTCGTCTCACTAAAATCGTTGCGATGTGCCTCTTAAGGCTTATAGGAATCAAATTTTGTTTAGGGGGGTGTTTATGCCCTTGCATTACAATTCATACTATTTTAGTATTAATGACTTGTGTTGTAGGCAGTATTTAAATATTAATATTAGTCATAACAATTGAGTTAGTATGTAAAACATTATAGTCATATAAATGAAATCATTGATAGAGACTCATGGGTATCAAAACATGTATTACATTATACTTCTCACATTATCAAGATGAAAAAAATAAAAAAAATTAGCTAAATTACAATTTTATTATTATTTATTATAAAAAGAGTTAGTATATGAATTAATCATATATACATTTAAAACAAGTTTTGCATAACAACTTAGTCAATGCCAAATAAATTTGACTATAAAAATGTTTCCCTGGCATTTAAATTTAAAAATAAAGAATAATACTACCTATAAAAATACATGAATTAATTTTTTTTATATTACATTTTTCTATAATATAGAAACCCTTTAAATTTTGGGTTGACATAGTAAATTTCCATGCATTCTTTAGTTCCATTGGTGGTGCAGATGTGAAAAACAAATTTTGTTGACTTAGCTAGATCCTGTTGACTTGGCTACATCTATTCAACCCTACACATTGACAATTATCTAGTGATCTTTGGCTTACATTTTGTTTATGAGGATGCAACAGAATAAGACAATTTTCAAAGATTTGCTACCAAGTTTCCAAATATGAAGTCAACATTGCCTTCTATTCTATGGTCTATATAGAATTGAAAGTGTATCTTAGTTTCCAAGAAAATCATAATTTTGGAAGGAATAGAGATAAATATTTACTCTTAAGGATAATACTTGTTGATTGCCATATTTTCAAATCTAATGTGCCACGTTGTGAAACCATCAACATTTTCATTTCTAATTGAGAAGCAAAATCAATTATAAATTACCAACAATCTAAGATAAGATTTATTGAAATTTAGGACTATGAAGTTCAAGCTATAAAAATTAGATAATATGAATTTACTCTTCGAAATGATTATTTATATTCAAACACAAAACTAATGCTTTACAATTATATTTTTCCTCTACCAAATACTGACACAGGTATTTCATTGTAAACAATTTCAAAACTAATGAAATTATTTTTTATTTCTAAACTAAAGACCCATTTAATTCATTGGTCTAATGCATGGAATTAAAGGTGTCTAACATAAGCCATTAATCACACCATCTATCAACATAGTAATGATAAAAATGAAAATGAAAAGACGATACAAAACTTAGGAAAATAAAATTCCTAACTTGAAATAAAGAATATGTAGAGGAAACATGATGAGTATTACCAAAAGTTGTTGAGTCATATGTGATTTGAGCTTAAACAGGAAAGGAAAAAAATATAGAGATAACAAAAAATATAGAGATGCAACAGAAACAATACTTCATTTCATTAATATCAAAGAATTGAAATATGCTAACAAACAAAATGGAAATAAAGTAGCCCGGATGATAGTAGCTTATCTCTGAGAAGAGATGTTACAGCTACATGGCTCTGAATTGTGTTACAATGAGGCTCAAAGGCTTATTTATTGTTGAGAACTAACGAAAAACCATAAACATCCAAAAGCATAACCCTAGGATATGAAGTGCCAAAACGATGGCTCCCGTTTGAATAAATTGGTACATCAACTTCCCAGGGTCATAACTTTGGCATACGATTCCCATTTCATGTGCACAATACCTCGTTAGAAATATACATCGGAGGACTACAATGTTCAAAAACTACCAAAAATAGTAAATTTTTATACAATTAAGGAAATTGAAAAACTGAAAGAAATAGTGGTAGGGGTCCAAGTGGAATAGGCAGGTGCCCACCAATATCCACCGGGATCAATCCTCCCCCCTTAGGAAGTAATGGTCCCCATTGCATTGACTGCCTCCATGAGGTGGGGAACTTCTACTGAACTTGGTCCCTGGTGAGCCACTTGACTTGGTGCAAGAGTTAGCCAACTTTGACAACCCGATATATTTGGATGTTATATTGGAAAGTATTCTTGATATTTGTGTCCATGATCTGATCAGTTGTGGCATGTTCCATGTAGTCTGGGTTTAACTCTATTGGTGCAAGTCATTCTGCAATGTCGAATGTGTCCAGTAATGGTGGAAAGTATGGCTGAAGGAGGTCCACATTGAACACTGAGTATAGGCCAAGGAACCTTAGAATTCTGAGCTAAAACGAATTGTACCCTACAGTCTTGGTGATGGTGCATGACCGATAACAGAATGACCAATGCTTACTATGGGGCCCAACAAGGCTCTCCTTCTGCAAATGTAGCCAATTTGTTTTACCCACCTAGAACTTGTGTGGCACACGATGTTAATCATGTTGCTACTTGTACATAGCATTGGCTTTGTCCAATATGTCATGGACATGGTAGTGGATGTGCTAGATGAACTCAATGAAGTTGCTAGCCTTGTCAGCTTCAGAATGGACATGGGCCGAAGCTACCTAAATAGCTGCAAATTGTATGGCCACATCAATGGGACATAATGGTTGGAATCCTAACCTCACTTGAAAGGGGTTGTGGCTAGTTGAGATATGGAGAGCTCTGTTGTAGCTATGATGAACATAGGGGAGGATTTCATCCCATGTGCATGGATGATTTGAGTTGTACATGTGTAGAATGTGTAGGATCGTCCTGTTGATAACCTTTTTTTGGCCATTACTTTGGGGGGGGGAGTCATGGACATAGTGAAATTTGCATCCAACATCAAACAAAGACTTGACCAAAATTTACTTAGGAACTTGTTTTCCCAATATGAGATAATGGACTATGAGATCCCAAAGTGTACCCATACTCATTCAAAGAAGAGATTAATAATGGCCTCTATTGTGATACTCTTCTTGCAGGCCGCCATAATGGGCATCTTAGAGAATTTGTCAATGACCATGAAAACACAATAATTTCCATGCTTAGTGGAAGGGAGGACCGACATGTAATCCATGGAGATGGATTCCCAAGGCCAGTTAGGAGTAGGAAGAGGACTATATAGGCCTCATTTCTTGATGGTTGGTTTGGTAATGGCACAGGTAGTGTAGGATCTTATGTACTTCCCAAAATCCTCTCGAAGGTTCGGCTAATAAAAGTAGTTCTGCAACACTGCCATTGTTTTCTCTACTCCGAAGTGTATAATGACCTGGCAGTAGTGCACCTACCAAATCATGCTGGCACACTCTCTTGAAGGAACATAAAGATGTCCTAGGTGAAAAAATAGTGTATCTTGGAGGTGAAAATTTGGAAATTCCTTTCCTTCTAGGAGCATCTATTATGTGTTTCTGAATTCTGGATTTCACTTATGCAGATGTGTCCACCTCAAAGTCTTGTGCTCATAAGAGTTTAGCATAGTGGTCAACGGCATTATCGACTGTTGGCTAAGGTAGTCTACAACTTTATTGGTGATTCCCTTCTTGTAATTAATGTTTAAATGGAAATGTTTTAGGTATGAGGACCATTTATGATGGCGATCGTTCTGCAACTTCCCTTTTGTCTATATGAACTACATGGGTTAGTGGTCTATGTGGATTACTGTTTCCTTCCCCAAAATGTAATGTTTCCATTGTCGACAGGCCTGCACCATGGAACACATCTATTTTTCCTAGGTGGGATACTTTCAGAGTATTTTTAGAAGTTTCTCACTATGATATGCCACTCGATGCCCTTGTTGAGTGAGAACTGAACCAGTCGCATAGTTAGAGGCATCTATCTCAACCTCAAATGGTTGTTGCAAGTATGGTAATGGCAACACAGGTGTAGAGCAGACGCCATTGTTCAACTCAAAAAACACCTTCCATTGCGATTCAGACTAAAAGAAATTTTCTTTCACTCTACCCTTGGTGACTTGAATCAAAGGCCAAGTGATATGAGAGAAATCAAACACAAACCTACAGTGGAAATTGGAAAGACTGAGCACATTGTGGAGCTCCGTTAGAGTGATTAGGGCTAGCCAATCTTAAATGAATTGTATCTTGGCTAGGTCCACATGCACAGTGGTGGGCCCCAGTAATGTAGCAATAATGCTGCAACTCCTGGGACTTCCTTCTTTAATTTTATCAACCTGGTAGTTTGTAACAAACTTGGAAGCGACAGTGTTGTATGCACAAGTACTAGCTCTTGCCGTAGATGTCACTTGGTCAACTGGCACAAGTCTGCTAGGAGCTTAAGCCAACTTTTATGAGCTCTTAGAAGAAGCTTTTTAATTGATGGATGAAAGCTAACTCAAAGGAGGCTAATCTACTTGCAGAAAGAAGCAAAAAGCGAAAAGGAAATGCAAACCCTTGCAAACCCTAGATTTATCGACTAACCCTACTGGTGCAAGAAAAAGGATGAAAGCTACAGAAAGGAATGCCAATGACTTAGAAAGGTAAAATGCATGTGACTAAGCTACTTCTGAAGTGAAGTCTGAAAAGAAACATCTTTTTGTATTTTTGAGTAAGTTGGCAGAATTATTGTGCATGTCCTTTAACTGTTTTTTAATGTGCAGAGGTGGATTAGCGAAAGGAAATGATTGCAGGAGGTTGGGAAGGTTGGAATAGGGCCTAAGGGGTCCCTAGCACCCTTATAGAGAGTTTCACAGTGATCGGATCTCAAGAAACCACTTTCGTGAGCTTCTACAGGAAGTCCGCAAGGGTTCTAAAAGATGTTCTGTAATTTCTACAGGATGTTCCAAAAAGAGGATTTTGGAGGATTGATGGAGGAAGAAAGGTGAAGAAGTGGGTATGGAGGTGAGATAAGGGTGTGAGGAGGTCTAGGACTTGGTGGATGGAGTTGAGGAGTGATGAGGATGGTTGGATTTGTTCAAGGAGGGGTAGAGCAATGTTGCACAAAAATATGGAAATTAGGTCAAAGTGGGAAAATGTGGCAAATGAAGGGAAAGAATCTGAGTTAGGAGATGGAGCAGGTTGCATTGATGGAGGAAGGGTGGGCAAGGATGGATTACAGGTGATCTGCACACAATCTCTCAAAACAAATCAAAGAAAGACTAAAAAAAATAAGAGATCTAGCTATTTTGACCTACTTTGACCTACAAACGAAAAATATGATGAACATAAGTTTATTGGCAAAAAATCATGCAATATAACTATGGAAAATGAGCAAGAGAAGATTCTAAACATGCTAGTAAAACTGGTATCAACTTTCCTAACTAAAAATATAACACTAGAAATTGCATGAAGAGGCAAAAACAATGTTTTTGGTGGCAGTAAGGACACCTTGGTCCCAGCTCATGGTCCCACTGAGGGAGAGGTGAGCTCAGAGGTGCTTGATAGCCATTTTATGAAGATCTTCTCTATTATTAACTTATCAAATCAATCTAAACATGAAAAGCCTTTAACCATCAAAAGTAACCTAAGTAACAAAACAAGATTTTAATTTAAATAGCATATTTTATTCTAAGAATGCAGCAAAAACACATAAAGGTAACCAAAGGAGGTACTAGGCACTTGGGTTGGGCCCAACCCTAAGAGCTATAGCCTCCTGAGAAAGATTAGCGCTGGTGCAAAGCTGGATTCATCTTAAGAAATAATAGTTACATAAAAAACTGTCTACAAGAAAAAAACTTGAAAATGTGCTGAAATGCACAGCTAACCTACTGCCAAAAAAATGACTAAAATCGAACTACAAACTAGCTAACTAAATGGCTAACCCAATGAGGCCCTAAGCCCTCTTATTTATACAAATTGAGGACCCCAACAGTCCTCCTAAACTTTAGGGACTCAGCTACCAAAACTTGCAGTTAACAACAACTTTACTAGCCCTTGCTCGGCTGCCCTTGTGATAATCGATTTGGTGGCCATTGAACTCTGAGCTGATGGTGGAGAATTGGAGGTAAGGGCCCATAAATGAAGGGGACACCTTCCTACAAATCCTCTCCCTTGTTCTTCCACGAATTTGGCTGCCAAGTGCTCATTAAAACC
>APFE030511320.1:26317-129057 GCA_000404065.3 Pinus taeda
TATGGGGCACAGTAATAACAATATGGGGGCAATAGGGGCACAACAATATTAATAAGGGGTACAAATACAATAGTAATGGGGTAATCACTAGTATTATAGGGACCCAACACTCTTCCTGAGCTATGGTGAATATCATTGAGCTCAAGAGGAGTCATTTGGACATATTGTGCCTCAACTTTGCAATTGGGTTGAGCTATTCCAATGTGCGGGTTTGGAAATGGTGGTATGGGTAGTTGAGTGGGGGTGTATATTTGAGACGGATGTGGATGGGGATGAATACTATCATGTACATATATTTTTAATAAAGATACATGAAATAAATTATGAACTTTAATGTTACTAGGAAAAGCTAATTGATAAGCTACATGTCTGACTCCATCCAAAAATTCAAACGGTCCACAAAACCTTGGAGATTGTTTTGGACAAGTCACTGTATGCAGGGTGCTCTTCCAGGTTTCACTCTCAAAAAAGCATGATCCCTGTGTTGTAGTGGCTACAACCACCCTCCAAATTTTTTCCTTATCTTTGTTTTGAAACACCCCTACCAACCATCCTCAACAGTATGTCTTCCACTGTAAAGTACACAAGCTTCATTGGTTTTTCAGTAGCTTGCCAGCCTGTGTGTGATAGCTTGCTTCGCTCCCCTCACATGATGCTTCCCTAGAATTGGTCCATCTACTAGCTTAGCAACTCCCTAAGGAAATCGTTCAATTCTGGAAGGGAACCAGTCTTCCCTCTAGAAATTGTGAAAATCTGAATGGAAGTCTACTAGGCTCAGAAATTGCACAATCCTATCAAGCATCCTTCCTCTAGAAAGCTACGCAATCTGGCCCAACAGTATTCTTAGCCCAAAAATTACACAATTCTGGGTAGTGGTCAGTTGCTCATCCAAGAAGTTGTGCAATTTTCGGTAGTAGTCAGTTGATCCTCCCAAAAATTGTGGAATCCCTTTGGACAGCCAACCCAACTTCCTCCCAGAAATTGCGCAAAAATACCCCTTAGTTAGGGAGCTATTTTTAGCAGCTGGAGGTTACATGCAATGATCGTTTTAGAAACTTTACTCCAAATGTTGATTTTTCCTAGATCTGTGGTATGTGCGTCACGAGCCTCAAACTTATTTATTCGGCACTTCAGAGATCATTCTTCACATTGATCTTGGAGCTCTAACATCCCACAACAAATCCATAATTCTTTGACACATCCAGCTCATCTATTTCCAAGTAAGTCTGCTTCACTTGTCTTTTGCAACATTTCTGTTGCTTTTTGTGTTTTGGTTTGTGTGAGTGTTGTCCGCTTGATTTCTATGAATTCTTGTTGTCATTTGCATGCATGTTAGCTTGTCGAAGCATCATTTCATTTTTTGTTAGCATCTCGCTGTTGTCACATAAATGAAACTCTTTTGCATGGATGATCGTTGATTCAATGACTCATTTCACACACATGCATGTTGTTCCATTTTTTGAATCTTTCACTCACTATTTGCATGAAGGATTATTCACTTCTACTTACACTCAATATTGCCATGCATTCAAAGCTTCATTTTCTTTTAGTTGCCCATCGGTAGGTCTGGGCAACCTTGGCCCGAACTCTGCCTCACTAAGACAACATTGTGCAATTCTGAGAGGGAAGGCTCTGCCTTCCACCCAGAAAATGTGAAATTTTGGCCAATGACCACCCCCTAGTCTTTCCTTGCACAATTCTAAGAGGCAGTGATTGCTGGCCCAGAAAATTGTGCAATGCAGTCCCTGAGCCTGCAACACTTGCTAGCTGAAATTGTGCATTGCACAAACTCAACACCTAGCATGCTAGTCCGGATTGCACAATGCATAATCCCAACAATCAACTAGCCTCCCAATAGTGTGGACTACCTTTTATGTAGTTATGACAATTAGTCTCTCGACCTCCCAGTGAAAATTACGTAACACTTACAAATTGGTCCCTAGGTATGTTGCATGTCATCCCTGAAGTTTTCTTTAGTTTCAAATAACAAATTTCTTGCCATGCATGTCACCATGTCTCCAGATAAAAAATGTGTTCATCCATCTCTCAGTAGTTCAAGATCAATAGCCTCAAAGAGAGCAGCGTCAAAGTACACCGATGGAAGCACAACTCGAGCAACAGTTGAGCGAGTGTCTATGATATCACCGATCTATGAAGACACCACGTTGATCGTAAACAAAGACATCAAGATGAAATGGAAAGAGGTCAATGATGAATTCTAAGGAACACTTTGGAATATCTCAAAGACCACTAAGTCTATGTGAGCATTCACAAGTCCCACTTGTATCGGATTGCATGGAGGTATCCTGCATTCCCATGTGCGGACAAGATACATTGGATCATCTCACAAATTGATCTTGAGACGATGACATTGAGAACTGTGAGAGGGATGAAGATTGCTACCTTTAGGGCATAGGATTATCAGCAGATGTACCATATGTTGAAGCCAGTGATCACAGTGGAGACACCTTTCAGCATACCCAAAAACAATGCCAACTCTAGCGATATCTTGAAGAACTGGGTAAAGGAGCCAGCCAAATTCAGGATGACACCCAACCAGATTTACAAGATGAAGATATTGCAGAAGACGTATCAATACTTGGTCATATTTTCATGTCACTTTTATGGCCAAGAGAGCATGGGGACCTTCCTGCAAAGTTTGGCGACCGCGTTGGACCAATTGGCCATTGAAGGAAAAGATTGCAACTGGTCTGACATATTGTCTCATAGGCTAAAGAAATAGATAACAGGAGCTCGGTAGCCACCCAAAGGTCAACAAGAAGAAATATACATGTCTAGTTACATATTGGTTGCAATCTATGCCTGTTAAGAGTTCCTGGGCATGAAGTGGGCATGGACATTGGCGAAAACCCCTATCAACACTTATTGTAAATTGTTTTCTGAATGTAGCTTCGGAGGAGTTATCACACAACTGTTAGATCATTTTGTCACCCCAGTGTACAAGATTATATTTGATTAGGATCCACCTTGCATGTCAAAGGAAGCAATGGAGGCACTGATCGACATAGGGGATTGGTATGCCTCACCATCCAAAACCTTCATTTGAATGTACATCACAGAGAAGCCTCCGCATGTTTTGCTGAAATTTGCCATGGACAATCTCGTCATGCAAGAAATATCATACCACATCTTGGTAGAACTATCAACAAGGCTACACTGGAAGAAGAAGGCAACTTGGCCCACTCTTCCATTATGGATTAGGTTATACGATATTCAGAATCTCAAGCATGTGGATGCCAAAACGGAGGAGATCAAGAAATATCCCTCTGATGTCCGAAGCTTCAATCCATATGACTTGCATTGTTTTGTGAAAGATCACTGGGAAAGAGTACAATTTCAATGGATCCATGGGGCATTTCATTAGGTGGAGGAAGACCCATGGAGATATTGTTACAACTTGTCCAGGCCTAGTGAACCGATCGTTATCACTCTGGAATGGTTAGCAAAGTAGCATGAAGCAGCATACAAGAGAGAACTATTAGTAACAAGAGTATAGGTAAACATGCTGGTGTTCAACAAAGGTAAGAGAATGATTGCCAACAATATATATGCAGAACAAACTTGCAAGTCTAGATAAGAATCATGTGTGTAGAAAGTAGCTTTGGCATTAGAGGTGAAGAGGCAACAATAAAACAAGAGTAATGCACAAAGGAAGAGAGAAAAATAGAGGATGGAGGAAACAATGAAGGAGTTGCATGAGTTGAAGGAGAAACTCTGGAAGGAATAGGAGCTACATAGACAGGAGAAGGAAGTGCAGGAAGAAAATGTACAACAGGGGGTGCAACATGTACAGACAGAGGAAACTGCTCCCGTATAGGCAGTAGACTCATCCAAACAGTTGGAACCATGCAGACAGGGTGAGTAGTCACAGGAGCAGGACTTCACTCAAGAGATTGAACAAGTACTTGAGTAAATGGATACAAAAATTGAATATCATGAGTTAGAGAAATACATTGATCTCATGACTTACCATCAAAAGTTTGAGCCACCAGCTTCACCGGATTCGAAATTAGAGCAAGTCCCAAGTGAGATACTGAGATCCTTGGAGGCAATCTAGGAGGAGAGATGTACAACATATCATTTAATGAGTCACAACATAGAGTTGTGCAATCACGCATACTATCTATTCCTGATGACAAAACATCTCCTACGCAATTTTAACAATGAGTGATTGTGTCTACCGTGTGCAAGCATCCAGCAGCATTGGCCGATGGTACCAGGGCATATGCTGAAGCCACTAGCTTGAGTGTTCACTTCTTGATAGCTGAGAACGAGTGAATCGCTAAGGAGCTATAGATCACCAAGCAAGTAGGAGAATTGGTTACAACATCCTCCCAAGTAGAGTTGAATAAGGTGATACTAGATGAAGTATCATCCCTTGAGACAGTCATGTGACTGTTGTATTCCAAATTTGGGACTGTGCATAAGGCAATTGTCCATCTCGACGGTTGGTAGCAACGATGTGCTAGGAGAGCACATATCTTGTCAAACGTGAATATTGTTGTTGACTACATGCAAACATGGACAATGAGATACAGGGAGCCCCATTACACTTGCCAAATATGATGAATCCCAGAGAGGTCGAGCTGAAGGCACACATCAAGAGTCAGATATGAAACTATGAAGATCTCTCACATTTCATTACTAATCTACAGGCTTCCCATGCATGGGTATTTGGGAGTATGCATTTTATTTTTCATGCACATACGATCCCATCTATTAGGACACTCACCGAGGCAAAGAAAAAGGAACAATTCTAACTAGATCTTGACTTGTACTTTCACGAGTTGATGTGTGTAGCCACTGGTGCAGAATTGGTGATTAGTGTAGACACCATGCATTGGTATGCTACTGGTCTAGCAACAATCAAGACAATGATTCACATGTTATGAGACGAGTTGGATAGAGGACTCTGAGTAGTGTACCCAGATGCAATGGAGGCAAGAGTTCGCTTCAAGAAAGATGTTAGCATAGAGTACATGAACACCATCGTGGACAACCAAGCATATTGTATGTAATGTCTTGTCAAGTGGATGTTCAAGTGTCAATATTTGAATGTAACAGTCATAGAGTAGATGAAGAGTCATGAGGGTAGATGAACATTCATAAAGGGTAATGTGAAGGGCCACCCCACCCTTTGCTATATATAGTCCCTCATAACTCATTTTAGAGGCCTTTGGTCAGCCAAGCTTCCAGTAGGAGTATCTTAGAGAAAGCTTGGAGAGTATTGTAACAAGCCTTCACTTCTCTAGTATGTAGAGCTAGTATATCTCATTGGAGGAGTAGGCAGCAGTGACTATAACATTCTGCTATTGGAACTAGTGGTTGGTCATGGTTGTATTGTATGATTGGAACTTTCAGTTCTTAATATAACTGAGCCAACATGTTTCATGCATATGTCGTATTGTATTTGAACTATCTTATTTACTCGAAATGATATATGTATCTATTTTCTTACGTGCGCATGTATGACTTTCATATATATGTATGTATGAATCTTACTAAAATGTGTTGGTTGGTTAACCATAATTTTGAATTTCTAGCTCACTTGCCTTCTAGTTTGTGATTGATATTTTCCCGTGTGTTCCTTCCTTAACTCTATGCTTTCACAGGTTTCTAAAGGGCACATTCACCTCACCCTCCGTGTGTTAGAACCGCTCATGCACCTTCCTTGACTTGCTGCATATGTCACACCTTTGATACCAACAAGAACATCTTACTTGCCTCTATGCACAATCGCGGTTAAGGCAATACCGTACGACCCAATGTTGGGACTCCTATGCTAAACGATCTGAGATCTAGTTGGGACTTCTTACCGAAGAGATCCCTTGACATGTTGGCGGGTCCATCACTGTAAACATTTCTGGCACTAGAAGGAAGCCCAGATGACAAGTTGTGTCCTCTCATACTATTTTGAACCTTTGCACATCTATCATAGATTCTATTACACTCATCCCTCAATGGTGTCTTTCACATGACAAACATCTCAACATCACAAGGGAATTTTTTGATCTCGTCTCTAAATTCATGTATGATGATGAAGATGAAGTAGCCTAGCCTAAGTACTTAGAATACTTCTATGTATTCCTTGAGAATTTAGACGAGTTCTGCGTAGAAGAGGTCAATTTGTTGCTTTCATACACGCTTTGTGAATCCCCACAAGGGTGGTGTTGCAGTCTGCCTCTTGGCATCATGCACTCACTTGAGTAGGTATGTGATCTCATTGAATCTACTTTCCATAATTTTGATCCAGAACCTCTTGATCAAAAACTATTACAACAATGGAAGGCCCTGCATGATTCACCTATGGAGTTTTGTGAATGCTTCTGTGTGTTGTAGTTTGAAGCTTTGAAAATCCAGATGAAATTTCCATATCTTTGGGACAGATTCGAATACTGTCTTAACAAATTAGTCAATCCCAAGAATAGGTTCAAGACCAAGCCCTTCTCAGCATACTTTGCTGATGGAGTTGTGCAATCATAGATGTACATAGTCATTGTCACAAGTGATTGTCAGTCGTTCCCTCACCAAACATATCCACCATCACAGAGTTATGTGGGAGAATCGGCACACACATATGTTCAACTATCACATCCTCCCAACATAGTTTCTCTTAATTTTCACATAGACTTGGTTATGAAGCCCATGGTTTATCACATGAATATTTTACCTCAAACTTTGTCTTCATGTTCTATTGATCCTCCAGTTGCATTGTGTTTTGTTCTTCCATTTTGGGCTCTACACTTGTTTTGAATGAGGATCAAGCTATCGACGGAGTTAGTGTTGTACAACCAACCTACGCTGTCGTTCATGAAGAGTATGACTATGACCTTGAGCATCAAAACTCAGGGAAGGAGGACTTCCTTCTGTCCGAGCCTCCTCTGTGTTTTCCTAACATCTTTGGTGAGTCTGTCCTCGATGATTTCACATGTGTATCTCTGTCTACAAATGCACCCATTGTTCATCATTCACAGAACATACCAGAAGTCAGTCCATCATCTGACAATAGAGAGGACCAATTATTCATGGAAAATCCACTTGATTTTTCATCTACTTTATTGAGAAACACAGAGCGTGAATTTGTCCGCTTCTCATATATCCCTCTGTTTGATTCATCAGATCATGAGGATGTCGATGAAATCATTGATTTTTCTTATCATAGCTATCATGATCTATTTACTCCCATATTCAATCATGATGATGATTCTATTGCAGTTGATTTTTTGAAACCACCTGCTTATGATGATCTATCTATCAATGAAGTTGAAACCCCATAGACTGTTGAGTCACTTTAGCCCAAGGTGATGGTTATTTCAGGCCCTCGCTCTCCTCAGGATGGTTTCACTTCCGATCAGGAAATTGTTGAAACACCCAAGGCTCCTCATCACTCATCTGTATGCATTGAAGATCAATCTAACACATAGATCATGCTTCCTCCACTCGAACTACAAGATCGCATCCCTCATGCATTGGAATATTCTTACATAGAAAACACATGTGCAAGACGCAAGTTGTCTTTGTTTATTTTGTTTGCTTGCATGTCATAGTCAAGAGTGTGCATATGCTTAGCAGCTACACGCAGTGTCGCACACCACTTTGATAAGTCCATGGACTACATCTCATGCACTTGCACTCACTTATGTTCTGTGGACACATTGAAACTTGGAGTGTGTTTGTCTTCATTGTTATATCTTTCATGTTTTCTGGTTCATACAACTATGTTGTTCATGAGCCACGCCTTCATCAACATGGATCAACCAATGCACTGGCGGTTGCATTGAAAGTATCACTTCATGTGATCAGGCCCATGCACCATTACATTAGGAGTAGGAGTAATCTTTGTTTGCATGCTTGTTTTCTTACTTGCTTTACATGTTTGTTTTTTTCTTGCTTGTATGATTACCTTCTTTTCTTTTTCATTTTCTTCTTCTTTCACCTTGTTTTGTTGTCTGTTTTCTTGTTTATGTTCATAGGTTAGTTTCACATGAGACTGTGTACAACTCTTGAAAAAAGTTGGGTAAAGTACAAGAGGCCTTATGCAGGTATTAATACTTGGTTATCTATCATCCTGCCTTTGTATGAAGAAATTGTTTTCTTTAGTCCATGATACATCAATGGAAAATGTGTACTATTCAAAGTGAACCTTGGTGAAAACACAATGCTTGTGTGCTAACTAGTGTCACCTACTCTAGTTGGTTGTTTTTGGGTTAAGCCTTTGTAGCTCAGTCAAGTAAAGTAAGGTGAGGGGGAAAACATTAATAAGCATGTTAGAGGTATATATAAACTACTTCTCTAAAGGAACAACCTCTTTTTCTCTCAATAAGTTGGGATCCCTCTTCCACCTCTAAAATGAATAAGTGATATGCACAGTTTGGAAATGAAAAATGAAAAAAATGAAAAGTGACAAAATTCAACAAAGAAAATGATGAAAATCAATAAGGTGAAAGAAGAGAAAGGATTCCTATGTAGAGAGGTGATGCAAGTAACTTTGCCGGGATACTGACTAGGCTCGCTGGCAATGGAGCGATTCTTGTGATCCTGCGTGACTCCGCCGAGGTACTTTCTAGGCCTGCTAGTAGTAGAGCAACACCAGAGATGAAACTAAAACTCCGACGACTATAATACTTATGCACCAATATACCCCTCATCCTTAATTGAAACCACTTTGTTGGTTGGGCTTGGAATGTGTGTCGACTAACCAAGAGCTTGGCAGATGCTAAATCTTAGAATCAAGAAAGTGTGGAAAACAAGATGAATCGAGAATTGAACAATACTTCCAGAGGTGTTAGACTTGATTTTCACGAAAAAGGTCCATTCAGAGAGTTTTATTTCTACCACTGTGTCACCAAGTGTTCTAGCGGCTACAACCACCCTCCATTTTTTTCCTTAGCTTCATTTTGGAGCCTCCCTACCAACCATCCTCAACAACATGTCTTGCACTATCAAGTATACAAGCTTCATCAGTTTTTCAATAGCTTTCTACCCTGTGTGTGATAGCTTTCTTCACTCCTCTCATAGGCTACTTCCTTGGAATTTGTCCAACTACTGGCTAAGAAACTCCCTCAGAAAATTGTGCAATTCTGGAGGGGAATTAGTCTTCCCTCTAGAAATTGCAAAAATCTAAATGGCAGTCTGCTAGGCGTAGAAATTGCACAATCATATCAAGCAGCCTTCCTCTATAAAACTGTGCAAGCTAGCCCATGAAGACCTCTCAGCCCAAAAATTGCGTGATTCTAGGCAACATTCAGCTTCTCCTTGAAGAAATTGTACAATCCCTCTGGACAGCCAGCCCAACTTCCTCCCAAAAATTGCGCAAAAATCTCCCTCGGTCAAGCCATCTGTTGCATGTGCCTTCAGTTTGACCAGTTACACTTGGGACTGAGAAATATTGACATTCATGCATGGGCTTATTTTTCCCGAAATAGAAAAATGAAATATGCAAAAATAATCCCTAGATTTTAGGGATCTATTTTTGGCAGGAGGAGGTTACATGCAATGATCTTTTTGTAAACTTTCCTCCAAGTGTCACTTTTTCCTATATTTGTGGCATGCGCGTTATGAGCCTCAAAATTATTTATTCGATGCTTCAAATATCATTCTTCAAATCGGTCATGGAACTCTGACATCCCACAACACATATAGGAGTCTTTGACACATCCAACTGAACTACTTCCAAGTAAGTCCGCTTCACATGTCTTTTGTAGCATTTCTGTCGGTTTTTGTGTTTTGGCTTATTTGGGTGATGTCTACTTGATTTCTATGAATACTTGCTATCCTTTGCATGTATGTTAGCTTGTATAAGAACCGTTTCAATTTTCCTTAGCATCTCACTGCTATCGCATGCATGGCACTATTTTGCACAAATCGCTGATTCGACAACTCATTTCACACACATGCATGTTGTTCCATTTTATGAATCTTGAATTCACTATTTGAATGCACGATCATTCACTCCTACTTACACTGAGTATCTCCATGCATTCATATCTTCATTTTATTTTAGTTTCTCATCGGTGAGTCTGCACAACCTCAGCCCGGACTCTGCCTCACCAAGACAACATTATGCAATTGTAAGAGGGAAGGCTTTGCCTTCCTCCTAGAAAATGCGCAGTTCCAGCCAGTGACTTCCCTACAGTCTTGCCTTGTGGAATTTTGAGAGGCAGTGACTACTAACCCAGAAAATTACGTAATGTAATCCCTGGGCCTGTAGCACTTGCTAGATAAAATTGCACATAGTGCAATATCAGCAACCAACAGGCCAATCTAGATTACGTATTATGCAATTCCAATAGTTACTCAACCTCCTGATAATTCGGAATACCTTTTGTATAGTTCCAACAGTCAGTCTCTTGGCCTCCCAGTGAAAATTGCGCAATCCTTACCAGTAAGTCCCTAGGTATGTTACATGTCATCCCTCAAGTTTGCTTTGGTTTTAATTGACAGAATTCTTGCCATGCATGTCACCATGTCTACAGATATAGTAGGTGTTCGCCTATCTCTTAGCAGTTCAGGATCAATTGCCTCAAAGAAAGCAGGGTCAAAGGACACTAATGGAAGTACAACTTGAGCAGCAGTTGAGTGAGTGTATATAAGTTTTCCAATCTATGAAGAGACAAATTTTATCTTAGACAAAGACATTAAGTTGAAATGGCAAGAGGTTAATGATGCATTGTCAGGAACATTTGGGGAAGATCTCGAAGACCGCCAAGTCTATGTGACCATTCACTAGTCTGGCTTGTACCGAATTGCATGCAGGTATCATACATTCCCATGCGTGGACATGATACATTAAATCATCTCGCACACTGATCTCAAGATCATGAGATTGAGCAATGTCAACGGGACAAATATCTCTACCTTCAGGGCATAATATTATCAGAAGATGTACCATATGTTGAAGCTAGTGATCACCATGGAGACACCCTTCAGCATACCCAGAAGCAATGCCATTTCCAGGGATATCTTGAAGAACTGGGTAGAGAAGCCATCCAAATTCAGGATGATACCCAACTAGATTTACAAGAAGAAGATATTGCAGAAGGCGTATCAATATTTGGTCATCTTTGCTTGTCCCTTGTATGGCCAAGAGAGCACGAAGACCTTCCCACACAGTTTGGTGATTGCATTGGACCAACTAGCTAGTGAAGGGAAAGCATGCAACTGGTTCGACATGTTGGCTCATAGGCTGAAGGAATAGGTAATAGGAGCTCTGCAACTACCCAAAGGTCAGCGAGCAGAAATCCACATGTCCTCTTACATCTTGGATGCAATTTGTGCCCGCTTGGAGTTCCCTGGCATGAAGTGGGCATGGACATCAATGGAAAACTCTATCAACACTTATTGTAAACTATTTACTGAATGCAGTTTCAGAGGATTTATCACATAGCTATCAAATCATTTTGTCATCCTAGTGTATAAGATGATATTTGAGTAGGATGCACATTGCATATCGAAGGCAACAATGGAGGCACTGATCGAAAAACTGAATTAGTGTGCCCCACCATCTTGCACCTTCATACGGATGTAAAACATAAAGAAGCTTTCGCATGTTTGGCCTAAGTTTTCCATGGACAAGCTCGTCATGCAAGAAGTTTCGTACCACATATCAGTAGGAATATCAACTAGGCTGCACTAGAAGAAGAAGGCACCTTACCCCACTCTTCTGTTTCAGGCTGGGTTGCACGAGATACAAAATATCAAGCACGTAGATTCTGAAATAGAGGAGAACAAGAAATATCCTTTCGACGTCCAAAGGTTGAATTTGTATGACCCACATTGTTTTATGAAATATCACTTCACGAGAGTACAATTTTAGTGGATCCATGGGGCTTGTCACTGGGTGGAGGAAGACCCATGGAGATATTGTTACATCTTCTCTAGGCCCAATGAACAGTTCGGCATCACTATGGAATGGTTAGTGAAGTAGCGTGAATCAGCATCCAGGAGATCACCAGCAACAACAATAACAAAGGTAAACATGCCAAGGTGCGAAAAAGGCAAGAGAAGGATTATCGAAAACACAGAAGTTGAACAAAGCTGCAAGTTCAATGCAGACCCACTTGTGGAGAAAGAAACTTTGCCAATAGAGGTGAAGAGGCAACAACACGATAGGAGGAACGCACAAAGGCAGAGAAAAAAACAGAGGATGGAGGAAATAATGAAGGAGTTGCATGATATGAAAGAGAAACTCCGGAAGGAACAGGAGCTACATAAATAGGAGAAGGAATCACATCAAGAACGGGTATAAAAGGGGGAACAATATGTACAAACAGATGAAATTTCATCCATACCGGTAGTAGACTCATCCGAGTAGCTGGCACCAAGTAGACATGGTGAGCAGTCGTAGGAGCTGGACTTTGCTCAAGAGATTAAACAAGCACTTGAGAAGATGGATACAGATATGAATTAGAATGAGTTAGAGCAAGACATCGACCTCATGCCTTACAATCAAGAGGTCAACCTACCAGCTTCACCAGATCCAGAAGCAGAGGAAGTCCCAAACGACCATAGAGATACCGAGATCCTTGGGGACAATTCAAAAGGAGAGATGCACAACATATCATTCGACGAGTCATAGCATAGAGTTATGAAATCACACAGAGTTTCTATTCCGAATGACAACACATCTCCTGCGCAGTTTGAAGAATGACCGAGTGTGTCTGACTTGAGCAAGCATCCAACAGCATTGGCTGATGCTACCAAAGCATATTTCGAAGCCACTTACTCGAGTGTTCACTTCTTGATAGCAGAGAATTAGGGAATGACTAAGGAGTTACATATGGCTAAGAGAGTAGGAGAATTTGTTACAACATCCACCCGAGCAGAGTTGAAGAAGATGATACTAGATGAAGTATTGTCCCTTAAGATAGTCATGCGGGTATTATATTCCAAATTTGGGACCGTGCATAATGCTGTTGTCCATCTCAACGATTAGCAGCAAGGATGTACTGGGAGAGCACATATCTTTTCAAACGTGCATACTATTGTTGACTACATGCAAACATGGACAATAAGATACAAGGGAGCCCTGTTACAATTTCTCAAGATGATGAAGCCCACAATGGTTGAGCTAAAGGCATGCATCTTGAGTCAGATCTAGAACTATAAAGATCTCCCACAGTTCATCATTAATCTAAAGGCTTTCGATGCATGGGTATTCAAGTTCATGGATGTTATTTTGTGCGCACATGCAATTGCATATATTGGAACACTCACCAAGGAAAAGATAAAGGCATAAGTCCCACTGTAGCTTGACTAGTACTTTGATGATTTGATGCGCATAACCACCAGTGTAGACTTGGTGATCAGTGCAGAAACCATGCATCAATATGTTTCTAGTATGGACACACCTAAGACAATGATGCACATGTTATTAGATGAGTTGGATAGAGGAGCCCGAGTAGTGTACCTAGTTGCAATGGAGGTAAGAGTTCACTTCCATAAAGATGTCACCACAAAGTACACGGACACCATCATGGAATACCAAGCTTGGCATTAGTTCGCCGCCGTAAACCATCGTGAGGATGTCAAAGAGTTGTTGTTCCCACAGTTGTCCCAGTCATAGTGATGTCTTTCATGGCTTGCTCAAGCCTATTTTGTCTCACATGGGTACATGTGCATATTGTATGTAACATCTTGTCAAGTGGAAGTTCAAGTGTCAATAGTTGGACATAACAAACATAGAGTAGATGAAGAGTCATGATAGTAAATGAATGGTCACAAACGGGAATGTCAAGGGAAACCCCACCCATTGCTATATATATTCCTTCATAACTCATTGTAGAGGCTTTTGGTCAGCCAAGCTTCCTATAGGAGTATCTTAGAGAAATATTGGAGAGTATTGTAACGAGCCTTAGCTTCTCCACTATGCAGAGCTAGTATATCTCTTTGGAGGAGAAGGTGACAATGACTGTAATGTTTCATTGTCGGAACTAGTGGTTGGTCATTGTTGTACTGTATGATTGGAACTTTCACTTCTTAATATAACAGAGCCAACATGTTTCATGCATATGTTGTATTGTATTTCAGCTATCTTGTTTACTCTAAGATATAATATATATATATATTATATATGTTTCTTATGTATGCATGTATGGATTTCCTATATAAGTATGTATGAATCTTACTGAAATGTGTTGTTGGTTTAAACATCACTTTGGATTACTAGCTCACTTTCACTTCAGTTAGTGATGCATCTTTGCTCGTGTGTTCCCTTCTTAACTTCATGCTTTCATAGGTTTCTAAGGGGTGCACTCACCTCACCCTCTATGTGTCAGAACCACTCATGCATCTTCCTTGAGTTGCTTCATATGTCACACCCTTGCTACCAACAAGCATATCTTACATTCCTCTGTGCACAATTGCAATCAAGGCGATACCGTATGACCAACTGTTGGGACTCCTACACCAAACAGTCTGAGGACTAGTTGGGACTTCTTACTGGGGAGATCCCCCTAACACATTGGTGGGACGTCAACACCTTGATATTAAATTCTAGCCCCAAAGTCAATCTTTCCTCTAGTTAACTCCAACTTAGGGGTGTATGGAATTTCCTACCATACAGAGGCTTGAAGTGGCTCCTTTTTATGGAGCTTTGGTAGCTATTATTATATATAAATTTAGCTAAATGTAAAAAGTCCTCCCACTTCGTAGGCTTATCCATCACATTCATTCTGAGAATATCCTCCAGAATTTGATTGACTCTTCTAGTCTATCCATCTGTTTAAGAATGCTAGGTTGTGCTAAAATTTAACCCAGTACCCATGCTTCTGATTAACGCTCTCCAAATGGCTAAGTTGAAATTAGGATCTTGATATGATACTATCATTTTAGGGACACCGTGCAATCAGAAGATTTCCTTCATAAATACATTAGAAATTCGAGCGGTTTAGAAGGTAGATTTTACAGGTATGAAATGGGCGATTTTCTAAGAGTGTCTACTACCACCATGATGGAGTCATCTTTTCTTTTTGTCCATGGTAAACCTGTGATAAAATCTAGCAAAATTATCTCCCATTTCCATTCAGGAATGGTAGTGGATTTAGCAACCCAATAGGGTGCTGATGTTCTACCTTAACGTTGTTAGGATATTCTGACACTTAGGAATTAGTTAAGTATAACTTGGTCTAGTGTAGAGTTAGGTAAGGTGTGTTTATTTACTATCTACTTTTGTAACTTATAATTTGATGGTCATGATAAGTTCTAGA
Source organism: Pinus taeda (assembly GCA_000404065.3). NCBI lineage: Eukaryota > Viridiplantae > Streptophyta > Pinopsida > Pinales > Pinaceae > Pinus > Pinus taeda. Next base: position 41,545 of record APFE030511320.1, read on the forward strand.
CATGAAATGATCTGATGGTTCATTCTATCCTCGGTATTACCGACACTTGATCCGTGGCTTAACACCGGATTGGTCCATGATCTCTATTTAAAGAGCGTGGATGGTCATCTGTAGGGTGACCATTCATGAGATAATCTTATGTAAATTTTCTTTCTTTTATTAATAAATTTCCTGAAGTGGTCATGTTGGCTCAAGCTATGGACTGTTTCACTCTTTGAGGGTCTTAACCACATCAAGAATACTGGTGTATTGATCTATGATATATTTGTGAGTGGTGTCCTTTGGTGTTCTATTTTAGCAACTTACCATGGAAATTCCTACATGGTATCAGAGCTATTTGATGGCCACATTAGTTAGTGATCCAAATCGGATGTGAGTACAACTACATCCGACTGTCGTTTCCTAGATCTACTGTTTTTGACTGCTTTCGGTCCGAGAGGGCTGATCTATTGTGTTAAAATCATTTTTTCATTGAAGAACCACTTTCATTTCATGTGAAAAGGTTTATGGCAGCCCTAGCTACGTCATTTTTAAGATCTGGATGTATACAGTCTTTATTTACAGTTTTAGTTATTTGTCTCTCTATTTATTTTGGTTTATTTATGTCTATGTTTTTTATTATCAAATCTATAACTTTCATTTTTGCGTACACTCTTCGTGCCATGACTCTCTGCAATATGGGAGAATCAAAAATAGAAAGGAAGGATATTTCTCGTGCGTATGCTCTTTTTCACTGTGCCTCAGTGTGATCTCAGAAAACTCGAAACATTGAGGAAAATATCTAGTTTCTCACAAAAGCTAACTTCAAGACATAAGGTTGTGTCTTTTTTGTATGTCCGTGTTGGGTTGTATGGCTTTTTGTTTTGTGGGAAAAAATAGATTTTTCAAGTAATCATGTACCCCAAAACTTCAGTGACTAAAAAAAGAAAAAAAACCTCCTCCTTCCACTTTTCAAAAAATTATTAACCTTTTAAACTAGTTCACTTGGTCCAAAGTTACTTTATGGGAATAGAGGTCTTGAGTTCAAGCCTTTGTTTTGGTTGAGTTACTTTCTCAAAAAACTCATGTAACTTATGTTTTAAAGTTACTTTATGTAAAATTGTTCTCACCCATTATAAAAAGTGAGTCAATTATAATTCTAAAGTCTCTTTATCTTTTATTTAAGTTACTATTTTGTGGGTAGGTCATAAAGTACCATTGTAAAAGTGACTTTCACTTATTTATAAAAGTGGGTGACATAAAATATTTTTTTTGAAAATGAGCTAATTATATTAAGTTTTGGAGGGGGGGGGGGGGGGGGGATTTTTTTATAAATATAACATTGTCATTCACTTTCGCACATTCACGCACTTTGTCATCATCTTCAACAACTTTTCTTCATAAATCCATAACTTCTTCATCCGAAAGCTGTTTTCAAAGTTGTTAATTTTAATTGACCTAATTTCTTGAGATATTTCCATTGGAACACTTATTTTCAGCATCTACAGATTTAGTTTATGTTAAAATGGAAATTCCATGCCAAATTATTCTTAACATCACCAACTAATTCCAATGGTGGTCCTACATTATGGATTACCTAGAAGTAAAGGTCTTTACAGAATAGCCTCAGGCCAAGAAACTAAACCTAAAGATGAAGATAAGGCAGGAAAATGGGAAAATAGGCAAGATCAAGCACATGGGTTGATAGACATGTCTATTTCTACAGACCTTAGATTCCATATCGTAGAAATTGATACCCCTAATGAAGCAATGAAACAACTCACTAATGTTTTTTGAATTAAAAATGAAATTAGAGCTCATTAACTCGAAAATGATTTGCTTACGTTGGACCCCAATAATTTTTCTTCCAGTGAAGATTTTTTGTCCAAGTTCAAGACCCTTAGACTTCTCTTGGAAGGTGTTAAGGTTAATAAAGGATATGGTAACCTTATCTATACCATTCTTAGTAAGTTGGGACAAGCCCACTCTATGTTTGTTTCCACCTTCCATTCTACTAGAGAAGCCTTTATTTCTCAAGGACAAGACTACAAGTCACCCTCTTTTGATGCCTTTTGTGATTCTTTAATAAGAGAAAAAGAAAAACTCTTACATGTTTGTCTTCTTAATCTTGGAAACTCTTCTAAGAAAGCCTTAGCTGCCCAGCAACAACCAAATTCAAATAATCCTAAGAAGTAGTATCCTAAAAAGAATGGTCCTAAACCAAACAAGGGTCCTAAGAAATTTCAGTCTCAAGATGAAAAATCAATTCAACAAAATGCGAAGGTAAACAAAAACAAAGGGAATAAGACTAATAGACATTGCAGATTTTGTGATCGAGATGGACAATTAGAATCCAAATACTTTAAGAAGATGGAAGCCTTGGAAGCAGGAATGAAGAAGAATAACATCCATTTGGAGCAATCTTTAACTTCAACTTCATCTTCAGGAATATCACTTTATGCATGTGGTTGTCAATCATCTCGGTCTCGTTATGCACTAAATGTATCTTCTTCTTCTCATTCTCATGAGTGGCTCATTGATTCTGGAGTTTATTATCACATGGCAAAAAACAAAGCCATGTTTTCTTCCTTAAATGATTGTAACACCAAAATATATAGATGTTGGTGATGATAGATCTCTTAGTGTTGTAGTGACTGGAACTGTTCATCTAGAAAATGGTCAATTTAATGATGTATTATGTGTTCCAACCTTATCCCACAACCTTCTATCCGTACATCAGATAACTCATTCAGGTGAAGGTAAAACCGTTGAATTTTCACCTCATGATGTTGTAATTAAGGACCTAAGAGATCCTAGATAGATTTTAGCTACTCACATTGTTGACGATTCTATAAGGTTGTATAAGTTTAACAACTTTGGATCATCAACTCTTCCCTCAGTATTTGTTGCTCATAATGAAGAAGTAAGCAAACTTTGGCATGAGCAATTTGGTCACTTAAAGTATTTCTCCCTTCAAGATATATGTAAAGAAAATATGGTGATAGGTCTTCCTATGGTATCTTGCAGATATGGTGGTTGTTTTGGATGTGTGCTCAGAAAACATCATCGGGATAGTTTTGAAAAACATGCCTCTTGGCACGCCTCAACCCCTTTACAGATTGTGCATAGTGATTTATGTGATCCATTTCCAGTTTTTTCATTCTCTGGCTCCAAGTATTTAACATGTTCTTCGACTTTAAGGCCTTTGTTGAGAAACAATCTAGACATCAAATTCTTAAGCTAAGATTTAATAATGGTGGAGAATATGTTAACAAAACATTTATCAACTTTTGCATTGAGAATGGAATTCAAATGCAACATGCTGTTCCATATACTCCACAACAAAATGGTGTAGCTAAAAGGAAGAATCACACCTTAAAGGAAATGACTAATTGTATGATTCAATCTAAATGCCTTCGCATTAATTGTTTGGCAGAAGCAATTAACTGTGGAAATTACATAGTAAATCACACTACTACTGAGGTTTTAAAGAATATCACTCTAGAAGAAGCATGGAGCTCAATTAAACCAGATGTAAGTCACTTTCGTGTTTTTGAAAGTGAAGCATGGGCCCATATTTTAGATGAGAAACATAAACCTTTAGAACCTAAGAGTGAAAATGTATTTTTTTTGGATATTCTGAAGATGTCATAGGATATAGACTTCTTTCACCTAAGTCCAAAAATGCAATCATTAGAAGAGATCCGAATTTTGCTGAAAATATACCGGCCTATGAGCCTAGTTCAGCGGATGTGCCACCACTCTCTATCCCTTCTACTTCTAAAAATATTTCTTCTTCATATGATGATAGCGAGGATGAAAATCCTCCCCCACCTTCTCAGGATCCTCCTTCAGCTCCTTAGCTTCCAAAATGGGTCTGTGCTACTCAGGATGCATCAGGTGCTCTTGCAGGTGATCTTATAGATCAGCAACATACATGTTCTCAGTTTGATAGAGCCTCTTATTTACTAGCTCAAGCTTCAGTGAATTATGATCCTGACACCTTTGTAGAAGCTTCAGGCCATCCAAATTGGGACACAACTATGAATGAAGAATATCATTCCTTATTGGAAAATGATACATGGTATCTTATTCCTCTTCCAAAGGGACAAAAACTTGTTAGATGCAAATAGTTTTATAGAACCAAGTTTGGACCAGATGGAAAAGTTGATAAACATAAATCTCCTCTTGCTGCTAAGGCTTTTTCACAAGTTGAAGTCGTTGAATCTACTGAAGCCTTCTCCCCTATTTCCAAACTAAAATCTATCTGCCTTGTTCTTTCCCTTGCTGCCTCTTTCAAATGGGAAGTCCATCAGATGGATGTTAAATCTACTTTCTTGCATGTGGACTTGTATGAAGAAATCTATATTGAACAATCTCCTACCTTTATACAAACAGAATCTAGCCTTGTATGTTGGCTTAAGAAATCACTTTATGGTCTCAAGCAAGCCCCATGGGCTTGGTATGCCAAAATGGATACTTTATTTTAGATACTGGCTTTTCTAGGTGTCATTCTGACAATACTGTCTACACCAAGAAAGTGGGTAAGTCTCTTATCATTCTTGTTCTTTATGTTGATGATCTTATCGTTACTGGTAGTGATACCAACCTTATAAGCCATGTGAAGTCCAAACTTAAAAACCAGTTTGAGATGACAGACTTAGGACACTTGCATTATTTTCTTGGTCTTCAAGTCTTGCAATCCAAGGAAGGTATTTTCCTTTCCAAGTCCAAGTATGCATGTGATCTTCTACACCACTTTCACATGAAAGGTTGTAAGCCAGTGCTTTCTCCCTTTTAGTCTGGAGACAAATTTTTAGTTACTTGTACTTACCCTGAAGTTGATGCTATCTTATACTATCAGCTTATAGGAAAAATTTTGTATCTGACCATACTCATCCTAATCTTTCCTTTGTTGTTGTCCTTATTTCTTGGTTTATGCAAGGCCCACATGATATTCATTGGAAAGAAGCTAAAAGAATACTTTGTTATATTCAAGGTACATTTCAGTTTGGGATTCAGTACAGTGCAAAAGAATTTCCTCTATTGGTTGGTTTCACTAATTCCAATTGTGCTAGTGACCCTGATGATCGAAAGTATACTGATGATTATGTCTTCACTCTTGGTTCTGGATGTATTACATGGGCTTGCAAGAAACAAAGTGGAATTTCTCTTTCTTCAACAAAAGTAGAGTATCGTGGTGCCATAGAAGCTAGTAAAGAAGCCCTGTGGCTTATCCTCTTAGAGTTTGGCTTTCAACAACATCATCTGACTACAATTTGGTGTGATAATCGAAGTGCCACTCAACTATGAAAAGATCCAGTCCAACATCAACGCATCAAAAACATTGAACTACACATGCACTTCATCATAAATCTCATTCACAACCATGTTCTTGAAGTACAATATTGTTCAATACATGATGAAGTTCCAAACATCTTTAAAAAGGCTCTCACAGAGGTGAAGTTTACTAAACTTTGATTTATAATTGGAGTTTAGGAAGTTGTCACTATTGGGGGATAGGCTCTAATTCCTCCTTCCTTATCCTATTGTGTCATATTTGTACATCCTTCAATCCTATCACAAGTTGTTCTTAAGGGGGGATGTTAGGATATTTTGACACATAAGAAATAGTTAAGTATAACTTGGTCTAGTGTAGAGATAGGTAAAGTGTGTTTCTTTACTATGTACATTTGTAACTTACATTTTTATGGGCACAATATGTTCTAGACATGAAGTGATCTAATGGTTCATTCTCTCCTCAGTATTACTGACACTTGATCCATGGCTTAACACATAATTGGTCCATGATCTCTATTTAAAGAGCATGGAGGGTCATTTGTAGTGTGACCGTTCATGAGGGGAGCTTATGTAAATTTTCTTTCTTTTATTAATAAATTTCCTAAAGTGGTCACGTTGGCTCGGGCCACGGACTGTTTCCTTATTTGAGGGTTTTAACCACGTCAAGAATACTGGTGTATTGATATGTGATATTTTGTGAGCAGCGTCCATTGGTGTTCTATCTAAGGAACTTACCCTGTAATTCCTACAAACATGTTTTCATTCTATACATTTCGATAAATACTCAGACACCTCTTTTTTCATTCCCTGTCAAAAGAGACTTTTGCTCAATGTTGTGACCATCTTATGGCATCCTCGATGTCCTACAAATGGCTTTTTATGATGCTCATCTAGTATTATTTCTTTTGATTACGGAATTTTGCGTATATACAATTTTCCCCTATAAGTCAATAAATTTTCCTCATTTTCTGCATACCCTGGTATATGAGCTTGTCGCAAATTTTGTTGCTTTTCTAAATATTTGGGATACTTATGCACAAATTTTTTAATTACTTGTAAAAGTTATTTGTTAATACTACAAACATCTATTGTTGTTAGAGTGTGAGTGTGTCTTCTTAGAGCATGAATTACCTTATTTTTCTTCCCTTTCATGTGCTTAATATCAAATTCAAATTCTCTAAGTAATGTCATCCATCGAGCCTGTCTGGCATTAAGATCTGGCTGACTAAATAGATACTTTAATCTGAAATGATCTATTAACAATGTGAATTTCTTTCCCAACAACTAATGCCTCCAAATTTTCAGGGAATGTATAACAACTGTTAATTCTAGATCGTATACAACATAATTTTTCTCATGTCCTTTCAACTTCCTTGACTCGTATGCTATTACAAAACTATCTTGCAGAAAAACTCCTCCCATGACCTCCATACATGTAGCTGTACACACTGTAATTTCTCTATTTAAATCTACCAATTTTAGGATAGGAGTTGTGGTCAACGAATTCTTTAGTTTATCAATACTTAACTCACAGTCTACCATCCCTTCAAAATTTACCCCCTTTTGTTGTAGAGATCTGATGGAATGGGTTATTTTATAGAAGTCTTTAATAAACCTGTGGTAATACCCTATAAGTCCCATAAATGACCAGACAATAGCTACATCCTTGGGTATAGGCCAATTAACCTGGCATTTACTTTATTGGGGTCCACTCTAATCCCTCTTTTGAGATGATATGCCCAAGATACTGGATTCTAGTTTTATAGAATTCACACTTACTAAATTGGCATATAGATTATTTTCTCTTAAGGTTTGCAAGATGAACCTTAAATGTTCCTTGTTCTCCTTTTCATTCCTGGAATATGCCAAATTATCATCAATAAATACCAATGTGAACTTATGCAAATACTTGTTGAGTACAAGGTTCATTAGATACATGAAAGTTACAGGAGCATTAGTGAGGACAAATGGTGACACTACAAACTCGTGGTGTCCATATTGGGTTCTAAATGTTGTTTTATAAGTATGTTCATTCTTGATCCTCAATTAATGGTATCTTGTTCTCAAACCAATTTTTGAGAAAACAGTGGCTCCTCTTACCTGATCAAATAGATCATTAATGTGGGGAAAGGGGTATTTAGGTTTGATAGTCATCTTATTTATCTGATGATAATCAATATACATTATAAACGTGCCATCCTTTTTCTTAACAAAGAGAACCAATGCTCCCCACGGTGACACATTAGGTCTAATATATCTATTATCTAGCAGCTCCTGTAGCTGCATTTTCAGTTCCACTAATTCTAGTGGGCTCATCGAGTAAGGTGCTCTAAACATCGAGCTTGCACCCGATACTAGTTCTATGGAGAAGTCTATATATCGATGGGGTGGTAAACTGGGAATATATTTAGCAAACATATCTAAAAATTCGTTAATGATTGGAGGAACATTTATTTCTATCTCCTCAATTAGTTTTCGATTTTCTTCCACCTGAACTATAAAAATTTGGCATCCTTTCTGAACACTCTTCTTCATTTGTAGAGCAGTAATTTGCCTAACTGAGATTAGTTTTGGTACACCCTGAATAGTTTTTCCAGGCAATTTATGAGTGTTACCTGCCACTCTAGCCAATCCATTCCAATTAGGATACCATAAGATGAAGAGGAAGTACATTTAGATCTATTGTGGGCTTATACTCATTTAAATTTAATGGACATTGCTTCACCTGACTAGTGACTCTTCTCTTGGTACTAGTGGCCAGTTGTACCAAGAAACCTATTTGATATTTTTCTATTTTTAATTTACAACTTTCTACTATTTGCGGTCCAACATAGCTTAAACTAGCTCCTAGGTCAGTTAAAATAGAGACATGTTGGTTAGCGAGAATACCTTCTAGCTCAATCATGGTAGAATTATGTCCTTATTGTCTATCCTACAAGGTTGTGCTTATCCTTGGAATGATCCTAGCCATGTCATTTATTGTATAGGCTTTGTGAATGGCTTGTATATTTTGCACTGACCTGGGATTATGTGGGCAATCTCTTAGTAAATGCAGCTTACTGCATCCCCAACATTTCAGCTCTCCTTTCTCCCTGCCTCCATTTCCTTTCCTAACATTTAGATCAATGACATTCAACCCTACGTGGGAAGTTGCTTACTGATTTACAGTCACCTTGTCAAACTTTTTCCGCTAATGCTGCTGACCAAAATTCTTGAGGTACCCTAGTTTTTATTGTCTTCCTTTCATGTTGGCCTTGGTTTTCTTCTTATTTCGCCAAGTATTGGCTCCTTCTCCTTTGTTTTCAAACTGTTGGTAGCATAACCTTGCCTTTCTCACCACCTCATCCATATTTTTTGGGTTCTCAAATTCAATCCACGACTTATAAATTGTAGGCTAGTAGTTCATGAACTGTTGCACTTTAGCTTTTTCCTCCTTAAGATAGGGAACATATCTTAGTAAGTTAGTAAATTTAGATACAAACTCATCTATAGTGAGTTGTCCTAACCTTAGCTCATGAAGCTCTTTTGCGTGGTCATCATAGTATCGCACACTCAAGTAGCGATTCTTGAAGTGTTTACAGAATTCCTCCCACAATATTGTTTTTTTCTCCATTCCCTACACATTCTTTGTCTCTTTCCATTGCAAAGTAGCTTTTTATTATAGTTGATAGACAACTAACTTGGGTTTCAGGTTACTTTGATAATCGTAAAATTGAAAATGTTTAGTCATATTTAATAACCGAGCCTCTGCGTCCTCTTCCTTTTCCCCATCAAAAGTGGGGGGCTTGATCTTCCAGAATTCTCCTTGGAGTTCTAGCTCCCTTTTCCACTTAGGCTTCCAGAAATAGGTCTTATCTTATTCCCCTTCACTCTCATATTTTTCAGGAACTATTATCCTTTCATTATCTCTAGTTCTTTTTTTTTTATAACTTGACTTCTCTGTCAAAGTTCTCATCATTCTTTCCTGTTCCTTGCTGGCACATAGCAACCATTCATTCCTCTCCCTTAAATGTTATAGTTCTCGTTGTAAATTTTGTATAACCTCCACAATGGTTTTGTAGTGGGAGTGGATCCTTCCCACATTTCCACATACAACCAGTCTCCCACATATGCTTCGTCATCCATCTTACTAAATATATATTTCATCTTAGTCAAGCTTAGTCAACCTGTTGTTCACATAGCACAATGAAGCACCTACTAGTTTACTGTCATTTTCCTATATACATACTTTTATGTTATGATGGTTTATTAAGTTCGAGTGGAGAACATGGGCTCTGATAACATATGTCACATCTCCTATAACTACTATCATGATTTTTTTTTCTATACTTACCCATTTCCTTTTTAAAGTGTGAAATATATAAAGGTAAGGCATGTATTTAATATTAATTTAATTCCTCTTCCATACTCATATTTAAAGAGGGGCATCCTTTTCTCACATCACTTTTGGTGTTAGTAAGTATTTCATTAACTTTCCATTACTTATGTTGGGAACCACCCTTGGTTTAATACATTGGGTTATCACTTATTATCCCAGGTCTAGCATTATGGTGTGAATTGATAATTTATTTGATTTACTTTGTATGAGATGGAGTTATTCTATGATTTTAATCCATGGTTCTATGAATCACTCTGATTGGCTCTTGGTAGGGTTAGGGCACAAGGATTTCCACTCTCCACACGCCACGCCTACCCATTCACGTGGCATGTCAGTTGGACTTGAGTTTAAGTGTGACAGTGTAGATCAATCCTAGTTGAGATCGGAAATGGAGGTTAATCCTAAAACCCTAACCTATCTTTACCCTTACCTGCCCCTAATCTTGTTCATTGTTGTCACTTCTCTTCATGAGGAAAACTTTCCGCACTTTTTTCTTCGGTCACTCGTGAGGGCTCGCCCTTTCCTCCATTCAGTGCAAAACACAATTTCCATGCTCTGTTCCCCCTCATTGTTGAATCTGTGCAGTCGCCTCATTATGAAATTGTGGGTTGTTGCTCGACTCTTGTCCTTATTTCAAATGCATAGGGGTTTTTTTTACTAAGTTATGCTTCCACAACCCTCTCATCTCTAGCTATGCATTTCATCAAATTCTTCTTGCAACTCCCTTCTAAAGCAGAAATTTCATAAAGGTTGTAGCAATAGGTACGGTGGTTTTCCATTACTGTCTTCCAGTCTCTTAGTTGATATTTTTCTTAAAATATTAATGTGTCGCTTAGTTAATTGATATGGTTTTCTCGATGCGCAGAGTAACTACCTTCTTTAGGGCAAGAGTCTAGTAAATATTTCACTTTATAGCCCTTCTCCAAGCATTTTTTGCATCAACGATTCCAACAGAACAAGGGTTCGCTTCAGGGCCCCCTCAAGTAAAAAGGTTTGTGCTTCACTTTCCCTATGTTCCATTTTCTAACCCTGAAGGGTTTCTATCTACCTTTTATGAATTTGTTTCAAACCCAGTTCTATTTTATTTTTGGGGTTTGATTCGGGTGCATTTACAACCTCAAAACTTATTTCACAATCTCATAGGTAAACCTTTCTTGCTATGGTCAAGTCCTTAAGTACAATTTTTCTTTTTACAATGTTTTACCACCGTAATCAAAGTTATGATTTCATTTTTGGCATTTAAGCACAGGCATTTACACAAGCTTATTATTTCAATGCTTCCTAATCTCATTTTCTTTTGATAATTTCATGCATAGGTAGTCCAACATACCTTTTATCTATTTCTTGTGTGGCTTAGTCTAGACCTAGCGCACTATGTCATTCATTGGTTCACTCCATACTACTTCCTTCTAAGTCAGTGGCAATTTCATTTTGTTGGCTATCGATGAAGGAAACGTTCTGAGTGTGGATTTTGGGTGTGACATTGAAGTTTCTACTTGTTAATATTGTGCATGGCATTGTCCTCTACTATTTATTCATATTCCCTTAAGTTAAATTCATTACAGTTTTTGTCTAAGGATGGCTTCGTGCCAATGGTTATGCTATAGGCATTGTCATTTCTCCATGGAGGGACTTTCTATTTTATACTCAGTTCTAAATTTATAATAATGAAAATTTATAGGATCTAAACGACCATTGTTTGTAATTTATGTAGATCTCAGCTCTTGATATTCTCTTTAAATTTGGTTAATATTTTTCTTTTCAATATGTGACCCACTTCTCCGTATGTTGTCGTCGGTTTATTTTCTTTTTTTTATTTCTAGAGACAGAGGCTCCTTATAAATCTAATTTTAGATCATATTGATGGTTTATCTATACTTTCATTTGTGAATATCCATCTTTTACATGATGAGTGTTGTAGTGATACAACTAGTTATTGCTTTATTACATGTTGTGCTAATTTAGTGAGGTTGTAGTGTGCCTCTGCACCAACTAGAAGGCCTTATGGGATAATGCTATAAGTACATGTTTGTTTTCCTTAGTTTTATTTCAGTTTATGAGATCATTCATTTAGTTGTTACCCTGTTCAATTCAAGGATTTCCATACACATCATTTATATTCATAATTCTGTTGCAATTGGACATCAATAATGCGATAATTTATTGCTACTATAATGTTCTACAACTAACAAATGGTAGCCATACATCCTAGTTTCTTATGCATTTATTTTTCTCTTACATAGTTGAGAGTATTAGTATGATTTAGAGTGCATGCCTCTATTCTAGTTGTTTTCTTTATTATAAAAATGCTCTTAAATACCAAATTCTTCTTTCTAGCAATACTATCGTAGAATTTGTTCTCCATTTATTGCCTTATAGATGATGCATGGAACTAGGACTAATGAATGACATTGCATGCATACATACAAATCTATTTTCACATGTTCATTCAATTCTTCCATACAATATACATGTAGAAAGATACTCTATCCTACAAATTTACTAAATTTGTTCCTTCAATATGAAGCTTTTAGTATTTTGTTTCCACAATAATAACACTCACATTTTATGTTATTCCTTTTAGCTTAAATGATATACTATTTTATTAGCTAGAATGATTCGCTGCTAATACTCTTTGTATACTGTAAGTCATATTCCTCCACATTTATGACAAAGTATCAGAAATAATGTAACTTAAAATTGATCTTCCCTAGTACACAACAATTATAGCAGAAATACACTATTAGTAAGAAAATAAAAGATGAGATTCATTTTTTCACCCATTATCACCCAGATTAGCATTTCCTGTACATAAATCTTAACCTGCATGCAATTCTAACATTCTAATTGTTCAACAAAATTCCGTAAATATAAACTAACCATAAATGTTATACCAATAATCGTAAGCTAACCAATGTGTTACCAATGGAATTCACTTGGAACCTAAACATTGTCTTCCTCCCAACTATAGAACTTTATCTTCCAAGTTCACGCCCAAGCAGAGTTTTCCTATCCAAGACATCAACAACCTGTTGATTCTTGCAATAGGCATTTTTATGCCTTCTTTCCATGTGATATATTTTTCTTATAGGGTTCCTGCTTTATGGTATTTTTCCCTTTTTGCCAAAAGCTCGCTTTTTATCTTTAATGATGCTTTATGCCAATCTTGACTTAGCCTTAATGGATCTTTCTCTCCCATCCATTAATTTTATCCATAATTCTTTTAGATTTTGATCATGGAAAGTTTATCATAATATACTCTCATCTACAAGTGTTCAATTTCCGAAAAATTCCAATTTATTTCTTATTTATTTATAAAACATTTATATACAAAATTACATCATCATTCTATATGCATTTTCTAACATCATTGTTATTTATTTTATATGCATTTTCTGACATCATTTTTATTTTTTTAATACATAGTGGGAAAATACTAATGTTTTCAAGGGGGAGGTATTACAACCTATAGGTCTATTTCATCCTTTTTCTTTTCCACCTCTTACTGATCCTCCCTGCAACGATCGTCTAGCAGAGGCAAAACACCTTAAAGACCCTCGCTACCTACAAAAGGTAGAAAAAATGAAAAAATGAATTTAAATCAAGAACAAGAATTTTAGAAACTATAAAAAAAAAAAATCATGAAATCTAAAAACTCTAACAAAATCAGGAAATCTTAGCTTTAAAGATTCAAGTGTCAAATACTGTAAGTGGATTATTAGAATCTCCCTAGTTTCCTCAAGCGATGCGATTTGACAATTTCATTGGCATCCTCCTCGCCCTCCCAATCCATACAATTCTGTTATAACTATTTGTGGGAAATGTAAGCACAACTATCCGGGGCTCCCGCATGAGCCTTATCAGTGTCCTCTCTTCCTCTGCAATTTTTTTACTTTCCAAGGAGCTAACGACTTCCTGATGAAGATGGTCTCTCACAACCTTATTCAAGATTTTCAATTCTTCCTACTAGCGATCACCCATTAATGAGGTAGGCATACCTTCTGTATGAAGCTATCACTTTCCATCTTTGCTTCAATGAAACGTATTCATCCTTTGCTAGGAAAAACGAGGCCAAGAAATCATAGGCACTCCATGTGAGATTCTCTTCACAATGACAAAGGAAACCGCCGGTGGATGGATGAGAAAGACCAATACTGTGAGGTGCCCATCATGTAACTATTGGAGAGTGGCTCTCTGACTTCAAACGGGCGCCACGATACGAGCGACACAATTTTGTTTTCAAATAGTTTTACTTCCCATTGCTTCGCTCTGCCTCATGGCACTGTCATTGATTTATGACTCAGATGAAGGATATGCGCAACATACGCACCAGGCATTCAATCTCAGCCGTCCATATAAATAAAATAAAAACAAAATTCAACCACCCTAAATCCACCCAAGTTGAAATAATATCACCTATTGGCGAAATATTCAAAGCCTGTATTAACCGCTACATCCCCAAATTGACGGATAAGTTGTAGTTGGAATTGCATAGAGTACTATAGTGTAGCCATTGTATACATCCTGCTTTGAATAAATCCAACCTCACTGCCTAGGGGATTTACCACATTTGGCTTCAATATCCCATATATAATTACCATTGAAAAATCAATAGGAACTCAAAGATACACGAGCCTTGGGAAAATTTGCGAGACCTGAATCTTCCAGATCCCAGATCTATGGGAAATGTAAATGACGTAGATATAGTCTTATGACCCTAGATCACAAGGAAATATTATTTTTGGTAATTGGATTATAATGAGGAAGTGATAAATGGTAAAATTTGTAGGCTTTAATTAATTTGGTCTTAAGATGTAGGTTTCGACCACAAACATATGGGTACTTTTGATTAATCTCTAAGTGATATATGACTCAATAAAAGTCAAGTTTTATGCGGCTAATTCATAGTGAGATTTGTAGCTTATGCATTGATTGAGAAAGTGATTATTTCATTCTTTGAGGAGCAACATTTCATACACGCCAAAGGTTGAAGCCATCAAGAGTCGAACCAATTTAGTGACGACCACAAGATCAAGCGCACAAGTAATAGACAAAGTGGATGGATCACATCACCCCGACAGATTTTGAAACCAGTCCTAACTCAGGAGTAGGCTATATGCCTTTAATAGGTCCAACCCTATGATATAAATCGCCTTGTGGACTTGTGGATAAGAAAACAAATGTATCAAAATACATTTCAACCATTAAATTTACTTTTAACTTGTCTAAATTTAATGATTTTCATGTTGGTCTTATGAGGGATAACGCTGATATTGATGCGTACAATGCAGGGAATGTCATTCGAGGAAGCTCTTGAGTCTAAAATATATTTGTTACATTGTTATTTTATTTTTCAGATGTTTAAATAAAAATGTAAGGTTTGCAACTTGGAATGAGATTCAATGCTTGCTTGGAATGTTTATAGTTAGCTTATTGTTACCATAGTTGTTTAAAGTGGCAAGATGCGTAGTAGATGTTTGTGTAATTTTTGGGATATATAAAAAACATGAGAGGGATGAAAGGCATTCAGAAATAGTTATCTTTGTTGGGATGAGAGGCTTTTAGAAGTAGTTATTTTTGCTATGGAACACTGTAAAGATCATACCATGAAATGTTACTCCATTTTTTTTCTAAGTCTTTAAGAACATTGTATTATAGGGTCTTGTCTAAAGAAATTGATGAGGTAGTATTTAGTAATAGTGTTAGTGATAGTGACTAAGTCTACATGTAAATTATTTATAGGGCTCGAAAAATCGATAATGGGCGATCTAAGAACCTACAAGAGAATATTTATGGCTAATTTCAACATAATTATACCATAAGTTTTAAATATTGTTATAGTTACATAAATATATTATTAAATATATTGTTATAGTTACATAAAAAATATATATTTAAGAGAAATTATCGTCGTGCTCTGTAATAATGAATTAAAAGATTAAGGAAGAGATAATATATATAATAAAGATACATTAAATATTAACAAAAAGAATTAAAAATATTTGTCTAATGTAAAAGATAAAAATACTTTGTTAAGTTCCATAGTAAAAATAAGCATTAGATGTTTTCCAGTCATATTATGGTATTAAAAATATTCTAATTCATATCACACTAATAAGATTTAATATGAATATTTTTTATATTATAATTCTTTCTATAAATCCAAACTAGATTTCAATTTCAAAGTATTTTGCCTAATACTTACCTTTCAAACTTCCTAAACCATCAAAATTATAATGATTTTCAAATATTCATCTTAATAGCTTTTGAAAAAATTATAAATTTTAAAGTATTTTTAAATTTTCAAAATAGTTTTAAACTTAACAAATATTAAAAAAAAACACTTAAAAACAATATGGAGGAGATAAATTGTATTTCAAAGAGAGATTTATTATATCTGATACATCCCAAACAAAATAGAGTCCCATATTCATACCAATGGGAACACTTATTACAACTATTATGATATTTATACCAACTTGGTTACAACTCACAATTACATGGAAAGTAATACCCTCTAGAATAATACAATGGCTCACTAATTAAGGAACTTTACTTTTCACATTGTTTGGTGAACATTTGTTTAGTATGAAAAATATAAAAACACTTAAGAACAACATAAAAGAGCTAAACTCTATTCCAAGAGAGATTTATTATATCTAAAACACAAATTCCATTTCAGGACAGATTTATTACATCTTAAACACAATAGAGACCAATATTCATATTAATGAGAAAGCTTATTACAACTATTGTGATATTTATAGCAACTTGGTTACAGGTTGGTTATAATATTTATTACATTATTTTGGTATCTAAAATAGAAAAACACCTAAAAACAATATAAAAGAACTAAAATCTATTTCAAATAGAGATTTATTATATCTGATACATCCTAAACACAATAGAGTCCCATATTTATAGAAATTGTAAAGCTTATTACAACTTTTATGATAACTGTAACAACTTGGTTAAAACTCACAATTACAAGGGAAGTGATACCCTCGAGAATAATTCATTGGGGCACTAATTAAGGCACTCTGCTTTTCATATTGTTTGGTGAACGATTGTTTAGTATGGAAAGTAAACCAGAAACAAATTTAGTACAAATTTGATTGGGTAGATTACTAGCTTTAACCATGTTTTCTTCTATGTTGATGACTTTGAGGTACGTAGTCGCTTGACCAAAGGGTGCGTAAGCCACTCGATTGTTAAGGATGCGCAAGCAGGCTCGACTGTTAAGGATGCGCAAGTAGGCTCGGACTGTTAAGGAGAGGACCTTAAGGTGCTCGACTGTTAAGGATGCGCAAGCATGGGGTTGATTCCCCCATGAGTAGGCAAGTCCATAACAACCCGATGCCCCGCCAACGATTCCTATTTTTCTCTCTTATCCCATTCTCCTATTTCATTATTCCGAAGAACTAATGGGTTTCTGATCTCTGTCCTATTCGTTAATTCCTTCGTAATTTGAAGATTATTTTCATTTTGACCAAATGATAGATCTCTTTTCACTTCTTTTCGTATCACTCATGCCTAAAACCTCACTAATAAATAGGTGCATGCAGCAGTACAATTTGATTATTGATTTGTAGATAGCAAAACAAAGAATAGATATGGTCTTAGTGAGGGGTACCCTACACTCCCTAGCTTCTCTACTTGTTGCTTGCCACTTGGTTGGCCCAATCAAAATACATAAAGAATACCTTCTTGATTCCCTGCCTGAATGGATGAGTGGATACTAGTTCAATCATGATAGCAGCCCGCTAGTTGTTAGTTGGTTAGTTGAGATAAATAGTAAAGAAAGGGTAGTGTCCATCGCACACCCAAAATTGGAACCACCCTAAGGACCTTTAGGTGCTCGACTGTTAAGGACCTTTAGGTGCTCGAACCATAAGGATGCGCAAGTAGGCTCGACTGTTAAGGGCCCTTTAGGGGTTTGGCACCAAACGAGTTAAGTGAAGATACTACAGATAAGGAAAGGTATCTGTCTGTGGTGGCCCCTTATATTAGACTACTCGCTCGAGTTATACCTTTCATCCACTCCATTCTATTCTTGGGTATACAGTGTTAACCTCCTTTTTTATTTCCTAATTTTTACAAATATTTTCAATCTCTTTGGAGGCATGTAACATCTTTTTACATTTCGTTTGAGAAACCTGACATATTTTCCACTTTATTTTTCTACAATAACCTTACATTATTTTAACTTTTGTGAATGTTTAATACTTTTTGAGGAAATATACCCAAAATTCTTTAATAAAATATACAATAATATTTAAAAATAAAACATTGCACCATTGGATTGAGTTTTCATGGGTCCACACAACAATGTACAAGCTATCAAAATGCTCTTCTTCTTTATAAAGGGCTACTAAAAATCTCTTTGATGTGTTCTAAGAATGGAGGTTTCACAAGAGTGGCTTCGTTCATTCAATATAGAAATTCCTTTTACCATTGACTTTTTTATTTATTTATAATAATGCCCATAAAATTTAAATGACCACACATAGGATGCCAAAAACAAGTCTCATTTATGCCTCAGAAATTTTGAGCATATGATAGGTTTACACTTTTCATAATCAATGAAAATATTATATTCCTAGCCATTTGAGCCTTTGCAATAAACTTATACTAGGTGTCTTATTTAGGATTATGCGTGTTGAGTCCTCCAACCTAATATCAAAACCATTTTGATGGAATTATCCTATACTTATTAGGTTATATCTAGGATTAGGTACATACAAAACATCAAGAATATATTTCTTCTCACGTTGTTTTGTTAAGAAAAACACAACACCTTTACCTAAGGCCTTGACTTGATAATCACGTCCTAAATTAATTTACTTGACATAAACTTGCAACAATCATTACCTTTCAAAATGAGATTTTATTGTGATCTTCTTTACTAATTTGACATGAAATGATAATTTTATCAAAATTCTCCATCTTCAATGTTGGAGACATTAACTATTCCTTTTTTCTCATCCAATTATCTCTACATTCAATTTCGTAATGACTTCGGATATTTTTTTCCCATTTTATGCCTCTCCCCCTCTAATTCTAGGAGTATTTAGGATGATTTGAGTATACTAATATTTTTGTTTCTTCTATATAATTACTAATTCTACCTATTTTTCCTTATATAAATGAATTACTATGTTTGGAAGTCATGTTCGAGGGATTCCACTTCCATGGTGATTCTTGATTCATGGTACAAAAGAGAAATTGGGAATTCTTATACTATCAATTTAGAGATGTTTTTGAACTCTTCTATTGTAATGGAAACCATTTCAAATTTCTTAGGAATGCTTCAATTAACTTTTTCAACAATTTTCTTATCTTCAATCTCCTTTGCATGAATCCTAAGTTTAATTTACAACTCCTATTACTCTAGTCATGAAATAGTCAATGCTATTTTCCCTTTTCACATTCATCATTTCAATATATTTGCTTAGGCTTTGAAGATTTGTTGTGTTAACTTTATCATTATTCTAATCTACTAAATATATAGTATCCTAGGATTGTTTTGCAGTAGATTCTCTTGTTTCATAAATTTTGAGACATCCACTAAACTTTGGATCCAATATTTGGCCTTGTTCTCCTTTTTCCTCAATTCTACAAATTGATTTCAATGTGAATATTTAGTTTCTTGTATGGTTTTTTCATCATTCTCTAAGAATCCATTCTAAAATGGTTCCCAACGTTATTGGAATTTTAGGAATAAATGTGTCCCCACAGATCAGAAGTCATATTTCTTTCAGTAAGAAATTATTTTTATGTTTTCCCTAGATTACTTGTTATAGATATTAAAAACAATTATGCTCCCAATTGCTCCAAATGACTAAATGCCTAAAATGATGAAACTTTAGCTCAAATTTTCAGTCAATTCTATAGAGCTCCTAGCAAGCTATGCACATGCAACAACTTGATTGTAATAGCTAAAGAAATTTTTTTATTTCCTATTAAGTGGTATCCATGACTCTATGAAGGACTAGTTGTGGCATAAGTTACTGAAAAGTATGAGTATTAGTATCTTTTGAGAAAATAGAATATCTAATAGTGGTATATTTTGGTTATGCTAGTAACATGGCATTTGGATGAATGGGAATATATAGTGTGGGAAAGAATATGTAATTTTCCCCTAGATTAGACATCAACAACTCCTTTATGATGGCTTCATTATGATAGCTTGATTTTAAAGATGTTATATTCACCTTCATTAAAACACATAAAAAGTACCCTTAGATCATTGAAGCTCATTCTCATAGTTTTTGAAAAGAATAGCTCATGGTAATATAAATACTATTGAGTAGGAATCTCAAAACCCTAGTCTTCATGTTTACTATTTTCATGTATCGGATGCGCTACCCATAAATTTTGATCAACCTGCCAAATTCAATGATTTAATGTTCATTGCAACATGTACAAACTCATCTGAAAATAGTTAGTGATTTGTATAACAAGATAGACCATTTTTTCAATCATCTTCTCACAAACTCATCTGAAAATAGTTAGTAGTTTGTGTAACAAGATATAACATGTTTTTAATCACCTTCTCATAATAAATCTTCACTCATACACTCCCAATGGTAAATATCATTTTTTCCATGATATATTTACTTTCAATTCTATGTAGAGTCTTACCTATTTACTCTGACACTATTAATTTTATAAGTAAAGGAAGATATGAAAGTAAAATGCAAAGTACTGACGAATAACTCAAATTTTTCATTATTACATAAAAAAATAAAAATAAACAAACATTTGACATTTTAAAACTCCAACAACAATCCAAATTAATTTGAAATAACTTTATAAATAAACATTAGTTAAAAATATAACCAACCAACCACTTAGACATGATGAAATACATGAGATTATATTTTAACAACTATACAAAATGCATGCTAAAATTGAAGTCAGATATAGAAATATTAGTAAGATATAAGAAGAAATCAAGCTATGAAGGAATTAATTGACTATAATTGAGATTCATTGAAATAGCCAAATAATCAAGGATATGCACATTAATTTGTCCTTTGAAAATTTTGATACATTTACGAAATAGATGTGTTTGCATAATAAAATCACAAAATATGGTGTATGCATGAACCATTGAACGAGTACGATCCACAATAGGCGTATCTTATATTTGTTGGGTATACGATCAAAGTCCCACATTGACTAGAAGTAGGGAGGATCATGGGTATATAAGGATGGACAAATATCTCCATTGGCATGAGGCATTTTGGGGGTAAGTCCAAAAGCAAATCCATGAGGGCTTAGGCCCAAAGTGGACAATATCATACCATTGTGGAGATATGTGATGTCTAGAGTCCTTACAAGTGGTATCAGAGCCAGGTTCGAAGTTAGCCAAGTGGATAAGTTAGTCAAGTGGATGAATCCTCGGAATGCCGAACGGAGGTGGTGGGCCCTGGTAATATCACGATGGGATTCATGGATGAGCTCGGTTAGACAGGCGGTGTGCTCCAGATTCTTCATGGATGTTTCCTGGTCCCAACACGGTGAAGAGGAGTTGACCTGGGATAGAGAAAGCTCTCGACACAAGTGGTGCTCCATGTAAGGTATGTGGCGTGTGCTTCCAATGCATTGGAGCAGAGAATCCTGGTTGGTAGAGAGTGGACGAATGGATAATCGTTTGAGGGGAGGTTCAATGGTCCTTTGTTCGAGGGGAGGATTGTTGGGTATACGATCAAAGTCCCACATTGACTAGAAGTGGGGAGGATCATGGGTATATAAGGATGGACAAATATGTCCATTGGTATGAGGCCTTTTGGGGGTAAGTCCAAAAGAAAATCCATGAGGGCTTAGGCCCAAAGTGGAAAATATCATACCATGGTGGAGATATGTGGTGTCCAGAGTCCTTACAATATTGGCAATATATAATATGACATGAAAATCTTGCACCCATGTGAGTGGGAGGGCCAGAGTACTCACCTTCAATGAATCCAATACCATGGATTTCAGTATTCCAACATTAAGAGGATGATTATTGAATCCCATTATATGGTAACTAATGCAATGAATGGTACTTAGAAATAAGTCTGTGTTGTTGTATCTTTCCAAGAAGATGGTTTTTCTCCAATTTCTGAACCATTCCAATAATTAAATTTGATAGCATTCAAGAAGGTATGCCCCCTTGATAAGAAGTTTTTTTATCACACAGATGATTATAATATTGAGTTTAAATTATGATTTGTAAATATTATAATCAATTAGTAAATAAGTGTTTACTATATATATATATATATAATTATATATATATATATATATATATATATATATATATATACTACATTGTTAAGTTATAACATCATTGAAATCTTCTTTTGAGGCATGTAGATACAAATAGTATTTTGATGTTAAAATTATATGGTAGTAAAATATAAATAATTTTATTGGAAGTAATTTTAGTAGTTGTTGTAGCTTCCAAAGACAACCTCAGATTGCTTACAAGACCAGTACCTAGGCACATCTAGATTGGTGTGTCTCAAATGATTTACAAGAAACTGGAGTTATCACTTATGTTATACATACATACATACATGCATACATACATACATACATATATATATGTGTGTGTGTGTGTGTGTGTGTGTATGTGGCCTGGTTCATTTATCCAAAGAAGTATGACATGAATTTCTAGTAGTTCTTCACAAGTTCAGGTCTCATAAATATGCATGAAAATAGCGGAGGCTCAGTAGCTCAAGGGCTTATAGCTTAATAAGGTTTTTGTAGAGCAGATAAGAGAGGACAAAGAGAAGTAGAAACTCATCACATAGAGCATAAGGCTTCAAGAATTCTACACTTAACACATAGAGCTTGATGCATTAAGGATTTCTATACTTATTTGAGTCACCAACAAAAATAGTGGATGAAGGAGGGGTTGAATGCTATGATTCATGTGTTGCATATTTAAAGATATGATTTCGTTATTCCACACAGGTATATGCATCAACAATATTGAGACAAGTGAATATATGATAAAATTATAGGCACTTTCATTGAAATATCGTACAAATAAATTTATGAGGAAGCTTAAAATATTTTTAGCAGTTATAATTGCATGAATATAGAGAGGAGAGATTAATATAAAACTAGAATTAACATAAGGAACACATACACTAATACTTAAAGGGGGAATCACCACCATATCCTTGATGTTCTAAGAAATATCTGAGTTACAAAGAAAAATAGCCTAAAAATGGCATGAAGTTTTTTCTATACAATTTCTAAGCCTTTTTTAAGTCTTTCATTCCCCTATTTAGCTGGAGAGGGGAGTAAGAAAATTCATTACAACAAAACATCTCTAGCCTAGACTTAGTTGTCTGGTTGATTAGATGAATAAGTCATAAATGGCTATGTGGCCCAAAAATATTACAGAATTAAATCCCTCCTTGGAAGGAAAGCAGATTCGAGCACATCAAAATAAATATCAGTGAAAGAGAAGCATTAAAATGTCTTAGTGTCCATCTTGATAATAACTTATGTTACAAATTACAATTGGCTCATAGTATGGTGTCTTGTGCTTCTCATGTGACTCCCATCACTTCTGCCTTTACTAATCAAAGGCCTTTCGTTGTGGAGTAGGGGTTGGGTAAGCTCTAAGTGCCCATATTTGTGGTCGTTTGCTATGTAGAGGGATGGGGCTCCATTGTTGCACCATGCTCAACTTAAGTCTTTAGTTGCAATCCCATCTGCCCATTGAAACTCTGCTAGAAACTACATGAGCCTTGAAAATCCTGGTATTGTGTATTATGATGTAATAAGGATGACCTATTAGCGTGAGATTTTAAGACAAGAACACTGTGAAATAGGCGAGCCTGACTGCTCATTAATCCCTTATGCTTTCAACTCCATTAATGCTTCTTCCTTCATGTGATTGGGGGATTGAACTAAACGCTTAGCCCTTTGGGCGCTAATGCTTTCAACTGCTGCTTGGGGGACTTTTCCTTTAAAACTTGAAAATCCTTTCATAGCCCCTTACACTGCATCTTCAATATCCCAGATGTGAAAACCTTATCAAATATGAGCTGTGAAACATTGCATCCGGGGTCCTTTTTCTTTGTTACTCAGAATCCCACATCCCGACGTTGAATGCACTTTTTGTTAAGTTTCTCCGCTAGGCAGATGCGATCGCCAATATGCAAGATGATGTCATTGTTGCCATGTGTCACCCTGTGAGTGGTGACATGTGTTACCCGGGAATGGCCCATAGGACCCCTGAAAACGTCGAAACTGAATGACATGTGTCACCCATATGGCCATTTCAACCTCCATACTGCCACGCCACTAATGACATTAGCTCCCATGTCAGCTCTAAGGGCCAATCATATGCCGCCACATGGCTCCTTGGAGGAGAGAGAAAAAGGCTTTCCCAACCCATGTTTTCACATGCATTTTCTTTATAAATGAATTTTTGCCTTTCCTGGAGCTTTTACACTATATTGTAGAATCGTCGATAATGCGGGATTTCTCATCACCGATATGTCATACCGCCATGTGGAGGAGAGATAAAGGGCATCGTTCACTCTTTTTTTTTATTCATTTCCTCTGTTAATTGGATTTCGCCCTCCCAAGTGCTTTAACACTAACACCTAAATTTATCAGTTATTCTCGCCCCCACAATTCCTTAAGGATGGCCCATCAAGTATTGTGGGGGGCATGGGGGATACGGGCTGTTGTGACTGTGAGACTACATGGTATCCAACAATCGCTCGTCGGGACCATGTACCAGATGCGGGACTACTGTGACTGTGGGACTGTGGGTTCACCAAGATGTGGGATGCAGGACCTCTGGGATGCAAGATTGTAGGGTCACCGATATGTGATTTTCCCTCATACTTAGTTTCTTGGTTTTCAAGGCTATCCAACTATGATCTTCAACATGCTCTAACTTTCTATCCATAAGTACATTCTTGGATTTATATATATCGTTGGAAAGATCTTTCTGAGCACTAGTCAATGGAGAGGGTTCAATTTAGCTATGAGATCTTTTGTGGCCTAGGAAAGTGGCTCCAAACTTCACTCCTCTTGGGAATCCTCGACCAATTGAAACCCACAATGTAGTGAGTGACAATAGTAGTGATAATAAGGAATAAATTCATTATATTTTTTATAAAGAAAATATTGAGTTTCTTTCAAATCTATCTTAGGACTTAAAACATGTTGGATTATTTTATCCCTTGAAGTACATATATTTTGGTTTTTATAATTCTTACAAAAACATTAGACATCTTATTAAAGTATACCCGTAGCTTACTTTTAAATTATGAATTATAAAACATAATCAAGAACACATTTAATTAAATTCAATAAATAATAAAAATTAACAAGGATTAATAATTATAATAAAAGATAAATTTCTGCACATCTCAAAAAATTTGTTGACTAACGATCTTTGTGACTATCTTCGTTAAACTTTATTCATATTTGTTAAAGATGAAAAATGTTCTGCTAGAAACAGATGTAGATATTTGCATTCTCACTCATCATAATTCTTTCCCATTACAGATGGGAGATAACATATATAGATAATATTTTTTGGTCATGGTGTTAAAGGTTGTGCCAATTTAGGAAGGGAAATCCCATGACTTTGCCACATTCCGTTGCATTTAAGAGGGCACGATGGCGCGACCATCCTTCCCCATTCAGCCACACTTGTTAACTGTTGTGTATTCCCTTTAAACTAATATGGAAACATGTATTCTATGTGCGAGCTCTTCCCCTGCCATATATGGCTTTAGGCTCCATGTTATTTTATAGCCCTTGTGACATTCCTCTCCATCCCCCATACCCCCCATAGATAGGATAGTTCCCCCATGGCCCTAGCTTTGTTGACTCCCTATGCATCTGTCATAGCGCCATGCTTTTTGGTAATCCTCATGGCTTGTATTTTCTATAGGGAGCTATCTAGATCCCATAGTCATGGTTTTGTGAGAATTTGATTGCATGATGGTCAAGATGGCTAATGTCAACCCTTCGCATGGGGAGCAAGGTGACAATAGTTGAGTAGTTGACATATTCATTAGAAAAAACAGTGAAACAAATGACATAAATGAGGAAAGAGGTGATTGGAATGGTTTCAAACTTTTTTGAAGAAATCGAAAGCTTGGTGGGCTAGCCATTATATGGTAATTTGTTTTATGTCTAATTTGTATAGCTCTTTTAATTTTCTAATCTTTTCATCATGGACTCCGATTGAGGATCTACAAAATGTCTTGGTTATGTGTACTATTATTGGTGTCATTGGATTCCTATGGTTGTTTAACTCTCCCTTAAGCTCTTCTTTACCAATTTATCATCTATCACAACTTTCTAGACTATGCTCTATAGATTCTTGGAAGCTCAATGATAAATATATCTTCATTTTATTAGGGATCCTATCAATATCTTTGATCAATTTCTCTTTCTAATAGAGGTCATTCTTAATCTCAATTTTCATATCTTCGTATATCATTCCCAGTTAGTGGATGCATCACTATTGAGGGTATATAGATAGAGGCCCTCAAGGTCATTCGTGGGTTCAATATGAGACTTAGAACATTGCAACCATATTCCATTCTTCATCTCCTCCAAAAATCCAAGAGAAAATTCATCAACTCATAACCTTGACTATAAATGCTTGTCAAGCGTACCTTAGCTCTAAAATCCAAGCCGTAGTAGTCAATTAAGTTCTTGAACACAATGATATTATCTCTTTTTTAAATGAAATTCATTGAGCTTAATGCCACCAATGCTCCTATCTCGTTACCTCAATTGCTCTTTTAACTTAGATAGAGGGACATCTTTACTATCCTGAAGCCTCCAGTCCCAACAAGTATAAAAGCTCATATTTTTCCTGCATTCACTTCATGAGATACTTAAGGTTTCATCCATCCTATTGACTTTTATCTTTCACTTTTAGTTGAACAGTTTCTTTTCACAATTATATATTAAGTATACTATTATGTAAATTTTGATACACCTACACTTTGTGAAATATTAGCAATTTTTCTTCCCTGTATGAAATACTTAACATAACGCAATCTAAACAATGATCTCTAATTTTGTAATATGATATTTTAAAGCAATAAAAATCCCAATTAACAAAAAAAATATGTAAAAATGAAAATCTCAATTAACAAAAGAATTTGTAAAAACAATATAACACATATTGGTTGAGTCAATGATTTGTGTATGTTCAATCAATGATTTGTAATGCACATTATATGACTTATGAATGCAATTTAAAATAATATATGTTTTCATTTTTCGTAACGCATTATTTTAATTTAAAATTAAAAACAATTTATTATTTTATTTTAAAAATATGTGTGTTTTCATTTTATATATATATATATATATATATTTTTATATTAATCTATAATATATTATAATTTTTAAGATTTTAATATTTATTGAAGAATTAATTTAGTTGTGTAAAAAAGTTTTGGTTTAATTTGTATATGATTATGAATATAAAATGTAATTA
The DNA here is from genome assembly GCA_000404065.3 of Pinus taeda. Lineage (NCBI taxonomy): Eukaryota > Viridiplantae > Streptophyta > Pinopsida > Pinales > Pinaceae > Pinus > Pinus taeda. Next base: position 68,697 of record APFE030511320.1, read on the forward strand.
CTTATGGTTAAGCTAAGGATGACATTAATCATTGTTCAATTTTTCTTACTTATGATAACTGTAAATCAAGAAAAAATAGCACAGCTACATATAGATTTAATGATATTTATTAAATCATGTAAAAGTGAATTTTAACGTTCAAATATAAATTGATGTATATCCGCATGGTTTTTTCCTTTTCAATGTGTACAGTAATGTACCTTTTTCTTCTCGCTTTTAGTTGTGGAGATCATGTTTCAGGAATGCACAACTCGATATGAATCATTAATGGTAACTGTATCTAAATGATAAAGATAAAGTTTAGCGATGTTTCTTGATACGGGCATGGTTATTATTTAAACTAGAAATATATTAAAAGTTGATTTGTTGAGTTTTACATTTAATGAATTTAAAGATGGGTGATAATTTTTGTTTTAAAATTAAAATATTTTTTTTCTAATAAATATATAATAATGTTATTTAGAGGTGGAGGATTTGTGGGGAAGGTAAAAAATATGGTAATTTATCTAAAAAGAAATCAAGAAATCTTATAGTAGCATTGTTTGAATTATGTTTTTGATGGTGGAAATTGATTCACGGCTATCAAAAACCTATAAAACACCTAAAATTTTGAACTTTAAAATTGTAACCTAAATTTACAAAAATCTCTACTGAATTTAATCAAAATATTACCAAAATTCCAATAATTTTCAAGGCAAAAACCAGTCTAATTAGACTCATACATGTTATCCAAAAACCAGTCTAATTAGACTCATACATGTTATCCAATAGAAGAATCTAGAAAAAAGATAAATCAGTGTAATGTCTCGTTTATTTAAGGATTATTTTCAAAAGCATAAGTTAAAAAACTCCTCTTTTCATTTTTAAACTCAGCGGAGGTTATGCACAAAAACCACATTGGCCACTCAACGGAGGTTATGCACAAAAACCACATTGGCCATAGACAAATCAGATACACATCAAATTTCAAAATTTCATTCGTTTCCATGTGAACAGAAGTGTTCTCGGTAATTTTGTACTCGTGTTCTTGAAAATAGTAAGCATATGTCAACATCCTTCAGAAACGAAAGCCTTTTGGAAACATTTAAATATCAATAGAGGATAAACACTTATGAAAAGGAAGAACCCTAGAAGTATTTTCCATAACCGTCACAAAATTATTCATTGTTAATAATTTTCTCAAACCAAGCTTAAAACATCGCAATTCATTTCCATAGGTCAATAATTCGGTGATGTAATTAAGTGAAACCCAACGTCAAAAGTCACAACAGAAAGAAAAGGCTCCGTGTATTGCTAAACAGAGCTAGGAAGGATTATGTTTCTTGCCCAGTAAATCTAAGATTATATACAAATATTGTTCTGTCCCTTACGCCTGTGTATCATGTGAATAACCCAACATATGAAATAGGCCTCTAAAATAACATCAACTCATTCGTGACTGCAAAATACATGAAACTATAATACAACCTACAACCGTTTAGTATGAATCCTGGTTAACAACTGTACCATGATCAGAGCCATGAAATAATGAAATAATATATATATTTGAAATTGTGAAGCAGCGGCCCAAGAAAGCGCTCTTTGACTATTGAAAAGAAATTTTACATGCTTTCATGGTATTACATATTTCCAATTAGGCTAATAATCATTCATTGATTCGGATATTTTCAGTTAGCCAAGAAGCAATACATTAAATCAATTGGCCAGGGCTTCAAATTAAATCTAGAAAAAAAATTGGACCAAAAACAAAGGCGGCTGTTGAAGTTTACAAAGCGTCCGTTCTACATGCTTCAAGCAAGCTCGGTTCGTACAAACGGTTACCAACATGTTCAAAATCAGTGTCCAGGCCTGGAAAGACAAAGTAAAGAGTTAATAATTGTGAAAATAAATGAGGTGGTGGAGTGAGAATTAATATTTCTTTAAAAGATGTCGTGAAGCATTGAAACGTTACCTTGCGGCCCAATCATCGTTGTTATAGCAAACCGGGATTGCCACAAAAGGGTGGCCCTAACAGTTGTCTGAAGTCTTTCATCGATCTGAATTATTGAGAATCTCAAATCATCTGGCTCCCACATATGATATATGACCAGCTGACCATTTACGGCCATGAACTTTGATCTGTGGGCATTTTCGTGAAAAATGCTGTCAATGCCTTCTAACATAAGCCAAACATCGTGATCCGGATCATAAGCCCGGATGGATAGTTGAAGTATTTCATGTTGGGTATCCTCATGGTGGTGACAAGTAATTAACATGTTCTTAACAACAGCTGCCCTAGTGCAGCTCCACCAAGGTTTGATCAAATTCTCTGAAACGTGTGTCCAAGAATTAGTCACCACGTCAAATGCAATTGCGGTACGAGGTCCTCGTAGAATTATTTTCTGTCCCAAAACAGCAGATGTCTGTAGTGGGGAAAGACCTTTCTCTAGAGCTTCGATTAGGACTTGAGACCTAGGTATTGACGTCCACATCCTGGTACATGGCTCGTACACTTCACCCCAATAGTCCATTCCCATATCGCACCCTCCAAACACATAGACATTTCCGTTGACAGAAACAGCAACGGCACCCATCCTCGGCACCGTGGTGTTAGTCGTACGAGACCAGTTATTCAAGAGTGGATCAAACAAATGAACACAGTTAGAGACAAATGGGCTTCTTGTAACACCACCTATAACATAAAGCTTATTATCCAAGACTGAACTCGCATTGTCGGTGTAGTTGTTCATAGGAGGATTTGGTAGGCGCATATATGTTTTCTCTTTTATCTCAAGAGCATAGAGGAATTGCGTCGCAAATATATGTCGGTTTAAAAACCTTGCGTACACCCAGTAACATGAACTATCGTTTAGCATGCCTGCAAAATTTTTCTTGCTGGCCACTGCTGCTCTGGATTTTGAACGAGGTAGAAATGCAGGTCTGGTAAGCCGCGACAAAGAACGAGGTACAGATGCACATCTGGTAAGCCGCGAGAAAGAACGAGATAGAAATGCAGGTCTGGTTACCCGGGGCGAATCTCGCGAATCGGCAACATCATCTCTGCCACGATTGGTTGAACGGGAGCCGCACATTCCCATGATACAGCCGAGTTTTGCCTCCCAGATTCCAAAGAACAATCTGCAGCGACGTGTATACTGCTCTTGTGTGCGAATGCAAATTCTTCGCTCTCATGACTAGCTTTTATGATATAGACAAACTACTCGTTTAAAGCAGTTAAGATTTAAAATATTGAGGGTGACGTTTTATTATAGGCTTTCCCAAATAGGTGAAAATTGTCATTTACAATTACCAACACGCTTTCATCCACTCTTTCAACCATCACTATTCCCGTTGATTCGGGAATATTTTGAAATTGGAGAAATACACGAGAAATAGGAGTATGACCAATTCAATTTCTTAACATCATTTCTGGCTATTCCATTCCCCAATATTAACAGAGTCAACTTCTAGGCTATGTTGAGAGAACATGTTCTCTAAAGCTTCTAAGAAAAAACTAAAAAGCACACCATATGAGTAGTGAATGGTGTATGTGATAAGAATCATACAAATTAATCAGTAAAAAGGAAATAATATATATTTTAGTAAATAATATATATTTTAGTAAAGGTAAAAAGGTTATATGTATATGTATGTGAGTGAATGGATAATTAATATTTAATAAATAGACGTTACTTATACTATATATATAATTTGAATTAGTGATTTTAGAAAAGAAAAAATTCGTAATTAGTTTACTTACATTATATCATAAATAAGGTGCACAAAATATATGAGTAGCTTTTTCACTATTGTGTCTTGTCATACGGGAAACCATACTAATGATAATAGATGTAAAATATTGGCCTTTTTTCTATCAAAATGAGCCAAAATAAATTTATTTTTTGAGTATCATGATACAAAGACAAAAGTATGATATTGTTAAACACATATGGGAGCAAGAACAATATGAATGATAATCACGAGAGTACAATTTTTATTAACAAATGATATACATTTATAGTACAATATGTGACCATTGGGTTTCACATCCCAAGGTCTCTTGGACTCCTTTTGTTCATTCGGCTTCCACACTAACCCATTGAGGATTAGGTGTCCAACATTCCCCCCCTTAATCCGAAGGGTTATGTATGAGTCCAAGAAGAGAGCTGTAATACAAAATGTGCAAAAAATGCATGGCAGCTCTAGGCTGAATGTGCTCTATGAAATGTTGGTATAAAGGGTGGTGGTTTAAGGATGACCACCAACACTGGAATGCTTAGTGCAATTCCCAGAACTCTTCCAAAACTGACAAGAAGCTAATGTCTTCTGCTAGAGGAAGTGCTCCTATTGTTTTGAAGAGGGAAACCTTCAACCAATAAAGGGAGGTCTCACCCCGCATAAAAGGCAGAACTTCAACCTAAAAAGGGAAGTCTCAACATGTGATGGTTTAAGGATGACCAAAAACTCTGGAATGCTTAATGCAATTCCTGGAACTCTTCCAAAACCCACAAGAAGCTAGAGTTTTCTGCTAGAGGAAGTGTCTCCAATTTTGTTCCTGGAATTCTTCCGAAACTGGTAAGAAGTTGAAGTCTTCTGCTAGAGGAAGTGTCCCAGATTGCCAACTGAAGGCATGTTCATGGGCATCTTTGTCTCTGGCTACAACTCTGAAACTATTTTGACAGGTTGTGGCTCAGGCTTACTTGATGTGACTCTGAAGCCTGTAGATGACCATCATTTCCCCCCCTGTCAGATACAAGGTGAGATGATGGAGAAAACTCAACTGCAAGATTGTTCAATACTCTAGAACAAGTTCTGACATGTGTTTGAAATATCTTCTTGGTTGTTGATGCCCATTGCCAAGAAGCGATCCATCCAAAATGAATCTTTGTTCTTGTAGGACGTTTGTTTCTGAAGCATCTGTGAAGAATGACTGGTTTTATGACAATGCTTACATGGATGAAGATCAAAACAGTGATCTTTCAAATGGCCAACTCAGTCACAGTGTTGGCATTTCACAATTTGTTGTTGTTGTTGTTGTTGCGGTGGAAGAGGGGCAGAGTCTAGAATAGCTGAAGCTGAACTGTCTTGAGGAGCAGGTGAACTGTCATGAATGAATCCAACACTCTGAAACTGAATGGGCTTGGCGTAGTCTGGATTATGAAAGGACATGTCCTTGTCATATCCAAGACTGGTTCTGTGCTTGTTGTGGACAAGTTGTTCCCAAGGTCTGATGATGGGCTTGGGAAGTGCAGACTGAGTTTCTACATCTGCATGTACAACTGTTGCTTTATTTGAATGAACTGCAACATTATTGACTTACTGCTGATGGGTGGTTGTCTCAATGTTCTGAACAAAAACAGGTTCAGAATGATGTCCATTTTGATGTAGCTCTTCTTGTTGTAGCTGTGATTCAAGCTACAAAAAATCGATCTTTTCTTGTGCATTTTGCAAATAAGTTTGAATGTCAAAAAGAGTTTCTTTGTTGACTTTTACCATCCCATCAACAGTGGAATGAATTAGGATATTCAATAACTTTAATGCATCTTCAAGTTTTGCCATTATCTCAATAGATAAACCCTGATATGCAAATGATTTTTGCCACAATGTTCTCCACGGTGGGTGATTTTCGTAAGTTTATTCACTGTACATTGTTTCTAATGCTTCCACATGTAGTAACAGTCTCCAAAGAAACTTATATTATCCAATAGAAAATTAAATGCAATAGCCATTAAGTGATAGCTACTACATAATGGACTTTTCTCATTCAAAAAACTTAACTAAACAACGAACAGATTGGAAGATAGAACCTGATAATTAAATGTCAGTGAACACAAATTAGTAGATATGAAATTATCAGTCCCCAAAATGGCACCTCAACATTTGTTTATGATGTACGCTACCCAGGAAATGAAAGAATAGATTCCCTCTTCACCATAGTCCTTGTATCATCATCAAACCACACTCATTCATCAAACCACATGCATACAGTCCCTTCAATGCAGCCACAACAATAACAGAACGTGGAAACACGCAAATAATACTTTAATCCATGAAGAGGGATGAACCTTCAAGGTTTCAAACCATATAACAGTCCACCACAGAGAGCGTATGTAGAAGAACTAAAGAATATAAGAGCCAACGATATTTTTCATTTATTAGATATGTAATAAAGCTGACCCTTGCTATCACTATCTTCACCACTATTTTGCTTCTCCATAATGTTGGGCATCCTCCTGCAAACAAAAGGAGTTTGACCTCACTGATTTCTCTTTAACAGGTTCCAGAACTGTGAATTCAATACCGTGTGAGTACTCCACCCTGCCCAACAGTCACATGATATTGATATTCTCATCAACTTCAGTTTCAAGATTATAGCTTAAAATAGTCCTTCAGTAAAGCTAAGTGTGCACAGTACCAGGTTATATTTCAGTATAAATGAGCCATCAAGTACATGAAAACTCCCGTATGCCAAGCTTAGAGAATTTCATTGTTCTATTTTCCAGAAGCTAAATGAATCGAGTAGCGATGTTATTTAAAAGAAAACTTTCATATGCCTTTAACCCCAAAGAATCCTAACCATGGTTTCCATGCTTCAACTTACAAGAAAACTTCAAAGCTTTAAGTAATTGTCAACCATGGCTCTTGAGGTTTAAGCTTGAAGGAGATTCAAATTGGATTATTTGGGAAAATTCCAACTACAGACTTCAATCATTTTTGAAATAGTATTCTCGAGCTGCATCAACTTCAAGAAAGCTTAAAATCACCTTAATCGACAAGTGATCTTCTCTTGTAGATGATTTCAAACGTGTTTGAAGCATTCACCTTGAAAGGTCTAAATTGTTGCAATCAAAGGTCACCCTTTAATCATTTCTCGATCATCGCTCTCAAAGCTTTACTAGAACCAGCGAAGCTTGAAATCGGCTCAATTTCACGACTTCCTCTTTTAGAAAAACTCTCAACCATGCTCTTCAATCTTTTATCTTCACAAAGGATTGTTTGTAGAGTCAAGCTACTTCCGTCCAATAATTTCAAACCAGTGCTCTCGAGCCTTCACAAACCAAGGAATCTTGCAGGGAAAAGCACCTATTGATCTTTAGTATTCAAGCACTTTCAAGCCGTCCATCTGAAGCTTTAATCTGGAAAAAATCTTGGTTGGTCTAACAATACTACTAAATAGAATTCAAGCAATTTTTAACAACGGCCGCCAAAGCTCGAGACTTATCAAAAGTTTCGTATTTCTACCTTACTTGCGACCTTAAAGTTTCAAAACAGTTTAATTCAAAAATCTTGCGCATTCAATAAACCAAACGTCGATACCACTGGACAGCGTTACCAAACGCATATACCACTGTAGTTCAACGCAAAGACAAACTCTGATATAACGCACAACGTTAATATTATTCAACACCAACAGAGTGCTATATAGTCCAACAGATGCGTTGTATAGTTTGACGCATACAATTTAAACGCACAGCATTTGGAATGAACGCATATACAGATTTGGAGTGAACTCCTTTTGTCGGCACAACGTTAATATTCAACAGGAATTCAACTATTATGGACAACGTTACCACTCAACTGCGTTAATATTCAAAAAACCATATGATCAAACGTATTCAACACCACATTTGAACAACACATATACCAAAGACAGTTTCAACCCATATACCATCCAACGTTAATACGATTCAATAACGCATACCAAGCACTGGACCTTCATCGATGGTGGCGTATCTCTGCAGTGGCACCGTCAAGCCTCAACGCTAAAACAGGAAATGACAGTGCTATAAAAAATTGACAGTATGGACAAATGTGCAGTGCTGGCAGAGGTAGGTTATTTCAGGTCTGAGGGGAATAAGGCAAAGTCAAAGGTCAGGTAACGCAGAAATGACATATATATAGAGACCACAAAACAAGTGGCTCAAATTGGAGCAGGACCAGCAATTGCCCGCTCTGATACCATGTTAAACACACATGGGAGCAAGAACAATATGAATGATAATTAGGAGAGTACAATTTTTATTAACAAATGATATACATTTATAGTACATTATGTGACCGTTGGGTTTCACATCCCAAGGTCTCTTGGACTCCTTTTGTCCATTCGGCTTCCACACTAACCCATTGAGGATTAGGTGTCCAACAGACACTGTTATCAACAATATTACATAGAATCAAATGGGTAGTGTAGGAAAGCCATAGTAGTAAACTGCGTGACAAAATAAAATAAAATTTTTGAAACATAAAAATAAAACAAGAGACTTGTGCATGCATCATTCGTCAAAAGAAGTTGTCAGAGGAGGACCTTGCATGCTTGAGTGTATTAGGCAGTGATGCTCAAAGTAAATATTTTTCTTAGACTGGGACAATCAACCATCCAGGTTGATAAGATAAGAGAGAGTGTTTTTGAATCCTCTATTGAGACGGACTATGATTTAATTATGATCCTCATATTTCTCTTTGATGACATGACCCAATAGAGTCTTCATTTACCAATGTAAGGTGACAAAATGAAAATAATAATTTTTATAGTCACTAGTGTGGCTATGGTCTAAGACCTAATCAAAGACTTAATCTTGAATTTATGAATCCAATTGTTTATGGTGGTCAGTCTCTCTGCACGCTTCAAGTTTTTGGATCTCTTCTTGGATTTGAGAAGGGGTGAAAAAGAGCTAAATTTAAACATCTCACTAGGCTTGTGACTCGACTTTAGGTCTACTAAAGGAGCCTCATCCCCAAAAACTATGCCTTGGAAAAAATCTTTGCCTCATCATAATGTTAAAAGAGGGTCGAAACCCAATGCTAGGAAATTCAAGAGAAGGGTGTGACATACTCGATGGACTAGATTGAGGTCAAACCTAAGCAAGCTTGAGTGTGAGGAATAGGGACCATGCAAAATAGAATAGTGGAACCAATAGAAACATGATTACAAAAGGTAGTGAGAAAGAGTTATTGGTGTAGGGGAGAGTGAGAGGGTTAAGGGTAGCGAGAATAACAACACTTTGCTTAACTTCACCGATATCGACTAAAATTATGGTCTATAGAATCATCAAAACATAATTGAGTATACAATGCTAGCTAGAGCTTCTGGAAAATAAAGAATTTGCTAGTGTATTGAAGGTGTGCTTGTTCCAAGCATTGTTTCTACATCCTTGTGTTAACACCCTCACTCAAGTTCACACACTCTTGATGCATGCAACCTAGTAGTCATAAAAAGGAAAAAAAGTAGCCAACTAACTATATGATGAAAGCTATGGAGGACTAAGTCAGTAGGGCTTGTGCCTTCCATCACTAGAGCACTCAATAACTAAGTGTTGAGGGGGCAAATCCCACCTACAGCCTAGTGAAAATACGAAGATAGCAAAAAATGGCAGAATAGTTCTTAGTTGGTTAAGAAGACATGGAGGTCACGCTGATTTCCATATCAATTCAATAGATTCTCATTACTAGTAGCATGTGTGACTCCATGGGAGAGTTGGCCACGCCATCCTCTTTTTAGTGCTTTGAGGGTGGTGAGCCTTCTCCCCTACCCCTTAGTGGGCTTTATTTCCAACACCCCCATCAAGGTAGGGCTTCTAGAATTTTAATTTAATTATCACTAATTATTAAATGGATGGTAGAGATTTAACTTCAATAGAATATTCTAAAATATTCATAGAAGTATAAACAAATCAATGGTTGAGATATGTCACCAAGGTAGTTGTCCTATATTTACACATAATTAAATTGATTAATTAAGAAAATATGAGATGAACAAGTATCATATGAAAATAAAAAAGGGTCATAAAATAAACAAAATTATTATTATTATTATTATTATTATTATTATTATTATTATTATTTAAAAATAAATGGATTAAGATTCTTAACCATGGAGATCTATCCCTTCTTTACTATGGATATTCATCATTTTTAAATAGGCTTTCTTAAAATACTATGGGCCAATTCTATGGGCCAATACAATGGCTTATCAATACCACATGCCAAAAAATGCATAATTTACTTCATATGGAACTTGTTCATAGGACATTTTGTTAATTAATCAATTTAATTAAAAAGCCAAAAAAACGCCACTACTTTGGATATAAATGTTGACCTTTGATTTGTGTATACTATTATGAATATTCTATAATATTAAATGGAGGTTAAGTTCCTACCATCCATCTAAGTTATAGTATTTAGTATTAATAAGCCCTGATATTGTAACAAATCTTATTTAAGATTAATAATCTATATGATTAAAACTCTTGCTACATGTTTTTTCAATATATAAATAATTAATTTATATATTATTTAATTTTATAATTAATAACAATAATTTAGTCTTATTGTACAACCGAGTATGAGAGGAATTTGTAACTCATTATGAGTGGGATGTGTAACCGAGTATGAGGGGACATAAATAAAAAACAATAGTTATGTTCTAAATACAAAAATCATGTCCGCTATAATAATAATAAAAAATGAATATGATGTTAAGTAATTAGAGGTAAAAAAGTCTATGTTTAAATCTTATACCTTTTAAAAATATTTGAATGAGAGATTTAAATAAACTATTTGAAGATAGGTTACTAATTTATGTTGATGTCAACTTTCGTATATATCTATGTGTAGAAAAAAAGCTTTTGAAATGAAATATTTTATTGTTGTATATAAAACATATTCAATGTGGATTATCAATAAAATATTTTATAAATTGACATATACTTAAAAATACATTAATAACAAAAAAAACCATTATAATTTGTGTGATAAAATATCTCTATGTACATGTTATGTAAAATATTTTAATGTCAATTTTTAAGGTTAAAACATTTATTTATTCCTATATATACTGTATTAAGTATTACAAAATACAATTAAAACAATGAAAAATAACATTGTAGTTTGCACGTGTAAACTTTTTAAATAAAATATAAAAATTATGGTCTAAATAGAAAAATGATGTCAAGTATAACTAAAAAAATGAGTATTTAAATCTTATACTTTTCAAAAATATTTTAACAAGAGATTTAACTAAACAATATGAAAATCTATTATAACTAAAAAAATGAGTATTTAAATCTTATACTTTTCAAAAATATTTTAACAAGAGATTTAACTAAACAATATGAAAATCTATGTTAACTAATTTATGCATTTTTCAACTTCATATGTATCTATATACAGGAAAAATAAAGAAAAATTTATAGTTAAATTTTTATTTGATCCTATATATACTTTATTTAACATTAGAAAATACAATTTAAACAATGAAAAATATGACATTTTATTTTGCATTCTAAAAACGTTTGCACGTGAAGAAATTGGAACTATGCTGGTTCTACAACTGAGTGTGGGGAATGCGTCAGTTTATTTGTGACCCTTTAAAATAAAAATAAAAATTAAGTTTTATATAGAAAAATAATGTGGACTATAATTAAGAAAAATGAAATCTTATACTTTTCAAAAATATCAACTTCATATATATCTATATATAGATAAAAAAAAGTTTTTATCGTTAAATTTTTTATTTGGTCCTATATATACTCTATTTATCATTGAAAAATATAATTTAAACAATGAAAAATAACACATTGTATTTTGCACTCTAAAAAAATTACAAATACGTTTCCATTGCAATGACTAATATTGATAAAGCTTCCCATCCATCCCACACTATACCATTACTATACATTCCTTAACTTATAAAAAAAAATATTAGTATTTATTTTTATTTTTATCTTTCCAGTTATATCATCAGTTATCCCTATGCGTGTAATTGGTGTATCAAAATATATGGTTACGACCACTTTTCATTCTTCTAAAATTTAAGAATATTGCCAAACACAACTTAGAAAAGTAATATAACCCAAAAAAAAATCTATATATATATATAGTATATAATATATATATATAAATATATTATATAATTATATATGCGCCAATTTCATTAAAACCATCCAAAGATATGTAGAAACTATAGTAACTACATAATTGCATTCACATACCCACCTGCATTAAATTTCAAGGATATTCAATAAAGCTAATGGAAAATAAGCTAGGTTGAAGTGAAATCCTCTAATTTTATGAATTAATATTATAATTGATTCCACACTCCATGTTTCCGTTTTAGACCACTTTTCAAAAATCACTGTTCAATTAATTAGTCCCTGCCCTCCGAGCCTGGCAGGGACTATAGTAATCGATTCACTGGGATTACATTAGTTTGACACGGGAACCGATAATTTATTTCGGTTAAACAGAAATTAAACCAAAGTTTTCCTGATAACATATGGATATGGCCCACTTTGCCGCTGCATTTAACCAATGGCTGAAGCGATGCTCTTATTTGGCCTCAGTACGAGGTATGAGGTCTCAAAACTTAGGCAAAGTTAGCAAAATGGTTTGGTTAATTAGGACAGGTTCCCGTCAGCGAATTAATGCCAGTGAATTAATGCTATCTTTGGGATAGCATTAGTTTGTTAACATTAAATGTTAACGTATATCACTGAACTAGTACTAGACTAGTTTATAAGTAACTGAAGTCGCCACTTGCTGCCATCGGTTACTGCATGTATGCTTCGGTGTCTGCTTCCGTGCTTGCTTCCGTGCTTCCGTGTCTTCATGTTCTGCAGTTGAACTTAGTATTTATATGCCAGGCCAAACTGAGCCAGAACTGATTCCCTGTTAATCCCTGTCAAGGTCCTTTGCCTGAACCGAGGAGCCAAGGTCGACGTCGAGCAGCTTATGACTGTTAATATGTAAGTACCCCGAGCTATAATTTCCTCTTCTACGTCTGGACTGCTGTTATATTCTACGTCTGGACTGCTGTTATAGGATGAACAACAAGCATAATTAGGCAGAAAAATTCATACACAGACTGTTTTATTTGATTAGAATAAAAGAATTATTTATATATATGGGCTTGTGATTTGTGACAATCACTGTTGGAGTAATTGTTGCAACAGGATTTCTATAATGACAAGGCTTAGAAGATTACAAACAGCCACATTGTAATTGAATATCCAAATGAATAATTCATCAATATAAACATGTGACAGAGAATAGGCTTAAATGCACCTGGTTGAGTTTATGTAAGAAAAGATCTCTGTTGCAGACGATGTACTTGCAGCTACTGGGTAACTGGAGTTCAGGAATGCTTCCTGCTTACACAAGCGGGTGCACGGCCGATTGGCTGAGATTCGAAAAGGTGATGCCCTTACCATAAATACACAGTACATTTTATAAAATGTCAGTCATAGAACCAATCTACATCTCTCTGATTTCCAAAATTGTTGCCCCAGTTCGAGAGACTGACACACAGCTGCGTTTTATTGCAGGTTTAGTCGACTTCTTTATTAAATAGTCTTCAATACCATTAGCAACAAGCATGAAATTCTCATTATTATCCCTGTAAAAACAGGGCATGCTCAAGAATGGCGGAAGCTGTAGTCTACTGCTTTCAAATGAAATGTTTCAGATAAAAAGGGCCAAGTGCAGGTTCCAGACAATTTTGGTTGAATAAAAACCTCAGGCCTGGCACTTAAAAGTGAAATTCTATAATATGTGGTGCAAGCCTCATTTCGGCCGTGTTTATCAAAGCGACTAAATTTTTTTAAAAATACGTATACATAAATAAATAAATACTTACTTCTCAATATCTTCGTAGCAGGTGCTCTTTTTCTCCCGGATTTCCTCATCCTGCAACCGCCATTAAACATGGATCAGACCTGCGAAACCCTTACTTGGCTTAGGGTTTATGTACGAAAATAGCGGTATATTTGATGATGGAGATGATTTTACTGTAATTGGACGACGAGAGTTTCCGACCGAAGATGTAAAGATGCAGTATAATAGAACCAGAGTTTTCATACATTTGCAGGTTCTTTCAATGCTAGTTTTGCAAAAAACGTCCTGCGAGCTAGACTGCTAGACTGTGACCTCAAGCACGAAGCCGTTCTGCCCAGAAACATTACCATTCCCATTGTATCCAAAGCCATCAAATGCGACAAGGCGAAATGAATTACCTGGTTGTCAAAAGAGCCAGGCACGCTTAAAAAGTTTGCAATCTCTAGAACTGTATGCCTATGAATTCGATCTTTAAAAGAAAAAGAAAGACAGAGTCCTTAGAAAGAAAATTACGCAGAGAAGTAGATCGCCAGCGAACCTTCCGCGGGCTATAGCGCTCGGAAGACAATCTGTGCACAGACAGAAGCCGCTTTGCCTTTCTGATTCTCCTCCTCGTTCATGCGATTTATTTCTGGCAGTATGGTCATCTGTATGAATTACAGGGCGTTTCATAAGAGTCTCTTTCTGTGCTGTTGCGTTTAGAGAAGGCCGGCGAAGAAGACGATGACTTATCCTGCGCCACGTTTTGCTCATGCGTCATGGTTGAAATACTTCAGATTTTAACAGTTCAGATCCGCGACTTCTAACATGGACAGCGCAGCAGCATGGCAGGCTTTACCCCTTTTTTATATATATATTTTATTAGTTTAAAGGACTCACGGTTATTACCCATTTCATTTTTAACTTAAATAAATTTTATTCTACCATTTAAATTCATTAACTAAATTAATTCAAAGAACTGAATAGTGTGAATTCCATGGAAGCAGGCACCAAATGAAATCAAAAGCTGAATCTTAGGTTTAAATTAAAATTTATACACTTCTTTTCTACCAAATAATCATTTTCACGTTTAAATTAAAATTTATACACATTGTTTCGTACCAAATAATCATTTTCTATATAACCGACACACCAAATATCTCAATTATGCATGACAAGTCAAGGAAGACCCGTCATCAATTATAGAAATTTAGAATCATTCGAATACAAGTGGGCGTAAAAGTCTTTCAAATTGTTGTCCGTGTGGCGGCGGAATCCACTTGCACTAAAGCTTTCGACTTTCTAGCTACCTATATAATTCCTCACCACTCAATTATGCATCGACCAACCAGCGTTCAGTTCAGCATGGTCTGTGCCTACTGTCAACTTGCACACCGACAGATAAGTCAAGACTCGCTCCAGTCTCCGCTACAGACAAATGAGTCAAAGACGGTGATAATTATAGACAACTGCATAATTATTTGGTGACAACTGCATAATTATTTGGGCCACCATTATTCTCCTACTGGTAATATGGCATCACATTCATTGTATTCTTATCTATTGCATCACAATTATTGTATTTATATATGTAGGGAGCTTGTAATGCATTTATTGTTCTTAACAAGTCATTCATTCATGGCAAATTTTCGGAGCAACGCCCCGCTCTTTCTCCTCTGCTCTACTTTACTCTATACCCTCTCTGCTGCAAACCATGAGATTAGCCTCCTCTTTTCTACAAATCCCATAGCGGTTGCAGCCACTAATTCATCTCAATCAATCCTCGAAAGCGAGGGAGGCGAATTCGGCCTTAAATTCCGTTCACTGAATGCCAACTCTTTTCTACTGGCGATTGTTTACCAGATCCATGACCTGCAATACTTCTTGCGGAAGCGACACGGGCTCCCCTGCTGAGTAGTGAATCGTTGCGCCGTGCGTGAATAGCAGGTGGTAAGTCATAGTTGCGCCCTGCCTGAATAGCACGTGGCTTGCATGCACGTGGCTTGCCTGGCTGTGTAATTTACCATTCGGCCTGGGGCAGGGACTAGCTGCCCCGCAGCCATCCTTGTATTATAATTGATTCCACACTCCATGTTTCCGTTTTAGACCACTTTTGAAATAGTGGGAAATCACTGTTCAAAATTTTTCCCAAACGTAGTTTTGTGAACTTTTCTGTGACACCACTCAGTAATGTCCCGGACACCTTGTTGGGGGATGCTACTGACCCTGAACACATAATCCATGGTTTCAAATATTAAACCCTGGTTTCACTTACAATGTAACTCTAATTTTGTGCAAATCCGACTTGGATTCTGTCACTTAGGTATTAAGCACCGAATCCATTAAAACATTAATAATTAACGAACATTCAGTATAATTCTCTAGCTAGTAGCATTCACATAGACATTAGTGGTTACACACAATAATTTTGAACCATACACAACAAAGTATATTTAACACAGAAAACCTTAATCAACCAAACCCAAGAAACACATCACTAATTTGCACCTTACAAATTGGGGTTTATGTGTACAAATTAAGGTTTATAAATAACAAATTAAATTCATGCACAGCTATTTCAGAACAAGTCCATCTTACACTAATTTGCACCCTACAAATTGGGGTTTATGCATGTAAATTAAGTTTTATAAATAACAAATCAAATTCAGGCACAACTATTTCAGAACAAGTCCATCTTACAGACCTGAGTGATCTTTCTAGATTTGATTTCTAAATCTAGATCAAAATAAGAAAGAAACTACACTTTCTCTTGGTTTAATTACAATCAAATTATCGATGGAAATGAAAGTGGGATGAACTCATACTAGCTTTGACTCCTCTCATGTCTCCATGGTACCGGTTCCCCTACGCTTCACATCTGGCTTGATCCTTATCTCTTTTCCTGTTTTGTCATGTGACATGGGACGGGTAGTTTACCATCGGCTTCCGAGCTCCTCGGGTTCCACCCGTCTCTCCGGTGAAGATATCAAGCCACAGATCTAAGGGTTGAGATCTATTCTGGGGTTTCGAGTGTGCATTTATGCCGGCTGGAGTCTCCGGCTGCTCATTTGTGTCTTGACGCTCACTCTAATTTTGTTCCACCTCTCTTTGTGCTGGGGGTTCACCTGTAAGTTTTGTCTCCAACCCTGGTTTGGTGCATAGAGAATACCCATCCAGCATTTTCCGGGACTCAAGCATACAGGTAAAGCGTTATTGGTCTATTTTTTTTTTTGTTATTCGACTCCCTTCCTCATTTATGAATGGCGTTATTAAGTTTATGACCATAACAACCCTTTGATTTTGTCTGTTGGTTGAAGGAGGACGAGTGTGGCTAGAAGCGCCTGCGGATACGAGGGATGGCAAGGCTCACAGGATCCCATTCTTTTGCGCTGGCCACTAGGTAAGCATTGTACTCCTGATGCGGGATTTACATGCTGGAAATCAAGAGATATTTGCTATTTGTCGACTGCCTGCTTCCAGGTTCATATTCTATTATTTGTTGCTTGTTACAGATTTGATAGCCGCTGCTAGAGCACCATGAACATGGTTCCTCTGGAGCCTTCTCTGAGGTTAATGGGTTGTTGGCCCTGAACAATGCCGAACAGGGGTTTTGACATACCTTCAGGCTGTTAAAGCCTTCGGGCCAGCTCTGTTCTTATCTATGATTGCAACTGTTGTTTTTTTTTTTTTGTAGAGTTTGTTGAGGAGTTATGGTATCATTTCCAATATTTATGGAAAAGGACCTCAGGTCCATTATGGAAATTTGCTTCGCTTACCTTTTGTGTTATAGTCAAGTCCTTATGGCTCCTGGACTTTGTTTTATGTAAGATACTTTTCATAATGGAATTACATCCATCTGGATTTCACAGTTGAATTTAATTACTGTTCTGGTTCAAATACTCTGCCTATCATATAGTTCCATGTGTGTACATGTTTACTACAAGTTTTAGTTATAGCAAATGAGGAATTCAGAATTTTATGTCGGTTCTAATCTTGATACTAAGAGGCCCTTAGTTTATAAATTCCTCTGGTTATAAGTTTCTCGGATTATGAATTTCCTCTGGTTGGCTCTTTACCAGTTTATGCATGCATCTGTTCTTAGAGGAAACGATATGTTTACTTTCTATTAATTTATGTGTCTAAAAGGTTAACCATTTACACATACATCTGTTCATCGCTGAGTGATATGTTTACTTCTTGGTCATTTATGAATTTAAATGGTTTCCTCCAATTCTGGTCAAGCTGCTTATTTTTTTACCAAGTGTATCTACTGTTAGAGCCTATCGTGGCCTTTTTGTTGCATGAGAGCACCATCCATCTGTCAGGAATTGAGCACTGTTTTTTTTTTTTAAATGACATATCTGCCTGAATTCTCTGGGGGAAGTGTACAGTTTCCCTTATTCATTATCGGGGTTTTTGAATGAATAATGATTTTCGCCATTTTTCTTCACATATTCCTAATGGTCTTCCTACTTTTAACCTCTACAGTTTTCTGCTAAAAACTACTAAACTCATCTTGAGGATTCCTAGGGCCACCCGTGCCTATCCAGTTCTACCAACTGAGCTAAAGTCAGTTGCGTCCTTATTCTTGTTTTTGGGATGCTCACAACAGAGTACCCTTGTTCTCTAATTGTTGTCTCTGTTTTCTTTATACCATTCCCGTTGGCTATTTGTACCCTTTATGGAAACCCCGAATATAAACAACGCCTATCCTAACAGATTTCTCTGCTGTTACTCCCATTCACAACTTTCCGGATTACTTATATTAGGAATTTGTCGGTTTGTGTCTTCTGTTGGGTTTCTTAATTAAAAGGAAGAAAAGAATAATCCTCTCGGCAGTATTTGTTTACCACATAACACAGAGATAAAGATACCTAACTCTTCTGTAACAGTCAACAATTAATCATAATAGTAATCTCTTTTTTTTTGACAGAAGGCAACAAAAAAAAACAATAACAGAAAAACACTTAAGAACTCGTACAGCAGATTCCCTCACAGGTTTGCTCTACTTACCTGGCCTTCCGGGTTGTAGGAGCTCCTCCAAATAATTCACCAGGGTTCTCTACATTTTATTGTCTGCCCAACCATGAGATTCATCTTTTGGGACCGAAATCTCCCCCCTAGCTCTCTTGTAGGATTACCGTCCTCAGCAAGTCACACGCACCTCGTGCTTGGCTATCTGGTCCTCACTAGACTTAGCCGTTCCATCTCTTTTTTTTTTACTCTGCCTGTCCCAACAACGCAGACCAACTTTTTTCCTCCCATTTTCTTCAAGAAACCTTCCTAGTTATGGGAGGTGGTTAGGGTTGCAGTTCACTGCAACTGTTTTCTCTAACTTCCCTCTCAGAAGTTGCCAACATTTTTCAAGAAACATTTTCTTATCATATTAAAAAAATAATAAAAATACTATTAATCCCAAAACAATTTAATAATGCCATATTCAGTTTTAACCACAGTAAAATCGAATATTTACATTTTCCTGGGGCATTACATCTCCCCCCCTAAAATTAGACATCGTCGCGATGTCCATTGACTATGAACAACTCTCGGTAAGTCTTTCTCATGAGCTCTTCATCTTCCCAGGTGGCCTCATTAGGACCAAAGTGCTGCCATTGCACTTTAACTTGGGTAATAGCTCGCCTCCACAACTGTACTTTTCTCCGGTCAACAATGCTCAGCGGCTCGACCAAAACTTCTCCTTCTGGTTCAACCTGTAACATGCAACGTTCTAAATCAGTTTCTCATAAGAAAACTTTTAGACTAGTCTACTAGGATTAATTCTCACCTGTATATCCTGCCATCTGATCACATGCTTAGGGTCATAAACGTATTTTTTTAATACCAAGACATGAAAGACATTGTGGACCCAGATGTGACTTGGCAGGGCGAGCTGGTATGCCACTGGCCCAATTTTTGTCAAGACCTGGAATGTTCCACAATATCGGGGTGCCAACTTGGCACACCCACTCCATTGCAGTGTACTTTTTCTGGCTTGGATCCTCACATAAACATGGTCACCGACTTGGAATTCTTTGAACCTCCTCTTCCGGTCAGCAAAGCTCTTTTGCCTATTCTGAGCAGCCTTTAAATTAGCGCGTACCCTTTTCATCATATCCTCCATTTCCTTGAGCATTTCTGGCCCTAACCTTAATTTGTCCTCAGCTCCACCCCAGCTTGAGGGTGTGCGGCATTTCCACCCGTACAGTGCTTCAAAGCGATTCATTTGTAAGAAGGTATGATACTCGTTGTTGTATGCAAATTCAACCAAGTGCAAATACTCCTCCCACTGCATTGGTTGCTACATTACATAGGCTCTTAACATGTCTTCTACCACCTGGTTCACTCGCTCTGTTTGTCCGTTGGTCTGGGGGTGGCATGTTGTACTGAAATTCAGCTATGTCCCCAATTTTGCAAATAATGTCTTCCAAAAGGCAGACGTGAATTTCACGTCACGATCTGAAATTATCGTCTTCAAGAGTCCATGCAATTTAAACACATTCTGCATGAAGATATGGGCAATCTGTACAACCCTATAGGTGGATTGCACAGGTATAAATGCGCTTCTTTACTCAACTTGTCTACCACCACCATAATAGAATCGTTATTCTTCTTTGTTCTAGGTAGCCTTGTTATAAAATCCATAGAAATGGTTTCCCACTTCCATTCCAGGATGGGTAATGGTTTCAATAGCCCCGCTAGATGTTGATGCTCCGCCTTAATTTGTTGACACTCTAGGCACCATGACAAATACTCAACCACATTCCTCTTCATTCCCTACCAATAGTATTCTTTTCGAAACATAGTGATCATTTTTTGATAACCTGGGTGTCCCGCTTAGTGATTGATGTGGAATTCATCTAAAATCAGATTTTTAATACGGTTTTGATCAGCTACATATAGCATTTTTTTGTAGTACAACATTCCAGCATCATTCATCTCATATCCTTGCTGATTTTTCTCGCTGTTAGATTGTTGTACTTGTTGTTTTATCTGCTGGTACACAACATCTTGTTTTGCTACTTTTTTTAATCATTTCCTTGAAGGGACTTTTCCATTCGCTGAGGGAAATTTCTTACAAACATTGTACCTTCCGACTTAAGGAGACGGACACCCAATTCTCTTTCCCCTTAAGATGTTTGATTTCAAAGTCAAAACCACTTAATAAATCTACCCACCGTGCTTGCCTTGCATTTAAAGTGGGCTGGCTAAAATAATTGGTCAGGCTGTGGTGGTCGGTCAGTAACAAAAATTTCCTTCCCATAAGATAATGTCGCCACATCTTCAAGGCGTGTATGACGACTGCCAACTCTAAGTCATAAGCATAATACTTCTGGTCATGCTCTTTTAGTTTCCTTGATTCATAAGCAATTACTTTCCCTTCCTGCATCAACAAACCTCCCACGTCTTCCTTGCTTGCGTCAGTGCACACCACATAGTCCTTATTAGGATCAACTATGCTCAAAATGGGTATTGTGGTGAGCAAATGCTTAAGCTGCTCAAAGGTTATTTGACATTCTGAGGTCCATTTGAATTCTCTACACTTTTTCTGTAAGGAGTTGATAGGATACGCTACTCTTGAGAAGCCTTCCACAAATTGCCTGTAATAACCGGCTAATCCCATAAAGGACCTGATATCTGCTACATATTTCGGTACGGGCCACTCCATTTTGGTTCTTATCTTTTTAGGGTCCAGTGCAATCCCTTCCCTTGTGATTATATGGCCCAAATAATGTATTTCTTTCTTGAAGAAGTCACACTTGCTGAACTTGGCATATAACTGGTGTTCTCGGAGGGTTTGTAGCACCAATATGAGGTGGTCCTTGTGCTCTTCCATAGTGCGGGAATATATCAGTATATCATCGATAAATATCAGCACAAATCTGTCCAAATATCAATGGAATATGTTGTTCATCAAGCACAAGCAAGTTGCAGGGGTGTTAGTTAACCCAAAGGGTAGCACCACAAATTCGTAATTCCCATACCTCGTTCTAAAATCTGTTTTAGCTATGTCTTCCTCTTTAATCATGATCTGGTGGTAACCTGATTGCAAATCAATTTTGGAGAACATCGTTGCACCTTTCACTTGATCAAAAAGTTCATCAATCCAAGGTAGAGGATACTTGTTTTTGATTGTCAGCTTGTTCAGCTAACGATAATCTATACACGTGCGAAGGGTTCCGTCTTTTGTCTTGACGAATAACACTGGGGTTCCCCACGGAGACACACTGGGGTGAATATAGTTTTTATCTAATAGTTCCTGTAACTACATTTTTAATTCTGTCAACTCAGGTACACTCATTCTATAGGGTGCTTGTGATACCGGTGCAGCCCCGGGTAGCAATTCGATGGTAAAATCTATATCCCTCTTTGGTGGCTGTCCAGGAATCTCTTCTAGAAACACATCCACAAACTCTTGTATTACAGGGATGTTATCCAATGTGGTTGTCTTATCCTTTGAGTCAGCATAGCCCACTTGGATAGCATAAATCTGACATCCCTTCCTAATGCATTTTGCTAGCTGAGAGGCAGTTGTTGGCCTGACCTGTACTGGCCGCTTAATTCCTTGCATCTCTTGCCTTGTTCCCAGCTCATCTCTATAATAAATAGTCTTTGTTTTGCAGTTGACTAAGGACCAGTGCTTTCCTGACCAGTCCATACCAATTAGAACATCATATGAACCAAGGGGAAGCACGTTTAAATCTGCCGTTATTGGTTGTCCTGCTATTTGTAGAGAACAATTATTGACTTTTGCAAGTACTCACCTCTTCGCCCCTGTAGCCAGCTGTACTAGCCACGGGTTTTTGAATTTAACAGGTTGCAGTTTACAATGTTCTACCACCTTAGGACTAATATAACTTAATGTGGTTCCAGGGTCAATTAAAACAGCTACAGTAAGGTCTGAAATTTTACCTTCAAATTCCACCATGGTCGACTGGTACTCCACTTGACGATCGTCCAAGGCTGCATTAATCCTTGGTATGCTACGTCCTACATTGCCGACTGTCGATGCTTCATGGATTTGGGATAATTGTTCGGTTCCCTTTTGTTGCGGACAGGTTTCGACGTAGTGAGGCCCTCCACAACCCCAACACTGTACTGGGGGTCTTGCTGTCCCTTCACTATCCAATCTTGCAGGTTGTTCACTGACTCTAGACTCACTAGTTGGCTTGGATTTGAATGAGCCTTTCTGTATAGCTTTGCTATTCTGCCCCTTGCCAATTCCCTTGCTTCCACCACTGGGATTTCCTTTACTATTTCCAGCTGACTTATTACCTCTTTTCTCATTCCATCTCTTCAGGTTCTGTATGATGGTTCTGTTCTTCCAACATCCTCTGCTATTCTGCACTGGGATTAGCTGGCGGCTGGTTCTGTCTGTCAAATAGACTTTTTCGAATCCTTTCTTGTTCCATCATTAATCGTGCATTATTGTCTCGTAATTGAGCCATTTCATTTTTCAGTTCCTGTACTGTCTCTAATATTGCAAGGTTCGTGTTGTGTGTCATCTCTCCAAGTTGTACCCATAACTCTAGGTTATCCCCAGAGTTTGTTGCAGGTCCCTGGCTTGCTACAGACCTATGTGGAGCGCTACCAGCCCTTCACATGCTTACTATCTTCTGTCTCTTTGTTGTCTTCCTTTGTCTTAGCCTAAAAATGGAACTAGAAGAGAAGTTAGCATATTAACTGTTTTCCTATAAATATAAATAAAATTGCGACTACAAAATTGTAATGATTTTGCTTTGGTTTGTTTCCACTCATTTTTTGTTAAATTTGCTCCGGTGTTTATCCCTGAGGCCACAGTTTTGAAACTTAGATCTGATACCAATTGTAATGTTTGCATTCACCCAAAAAACATTTTTTTTTTCCTCCATTATATCGCCACGGCATACAGTGTACTTGGTAATCTTTTCCAGTTGACAAAATTTGTAGTTCAGTATCACAGGTGATCGGAAAAGGCTATCCGTTGGAAATGGATGTTTTTATGCATTAATTTCAGTACTATCATCTCTGACTCCTCTCACGTCTCCCTGGTACCAGTTCCCCTATGCTTCACACCTGGCTTGATCCTTATCTCTTTTCCTGTTTTGTCATGTGACATGGCACGGGCAGTGTACCATCTGCTACCGAGCTCCTCGGGTTCCACCCGTCTCTATGGTGAAGCTTTAGAGCCACAGATCTAAGGGTTGAGATCTATTCTGGGGTTTCGGGTGTGCATTTATGCTGGCTAGAGTCTCCAGCTACACATTTGTGTCTCGGCACTCACTCTAATTTTGTTCCACCTCTCTTCGTGTTGGGGTTTCACCTATAACTTCTGTCTGCAACCATGGTTCAGTGCACAGAGAATACCCATCCAACATTTTCTGGGACTCAAGAATATAGGTAAAGCGTTATTGGTTTGTTTTTTTTTTTTGTTATTTGACTCCCTTCCTCCTTAATGAATGGCGTTATTAAGTTTATGACCATAACAACCCTCTACTTTTGTCTGTTGGTTGAAGGAAGACAAGTGCAGCTAGAAGCGTCTATGGATTCAAGGGATGGCGAGGCTCACAGGATCCCATCCTTTCGCATTGGCCACCAGGTAAGCATCGTACTCATGATGTGGGGTTTACTTGCTTAATCAAGAGACATTTGCTATTTGTCGACTGCCCACTTCCAGGTTCATATTCTCTTATTTCTTGCTTGTTACAGATTTGATGGCTACTGCTAAAGCACCCTAAACAGGGTTCCTATGGAGCCTTCTTTGAGGTTGATGGGTTTTCGGCCCTGAACAATCTCGAACAAGGGTTTTGACATACCTTCAGGCTGTTAAAGCCTTCGGGCCAGCTCTGTTCTTATCTATGATTGCAACTATTGTTTCCTTTTTATTTGTAGAGTTTGTTAAGGAGTTATGGTATCATTTCCAATATTTAAGGAAAGGGACCTCAGGTCCATTGTGGACATTTTCTCTGCTTACCTTTTGTGTTATAGTCGAGTTCTTATGGCTCCGGGACTTTGTTTTATGTAAGATACTTTTCATAATGGAATTACATCCATCTGGATTTCACAGTTGAATTTAATTACTGTTCTGGTTCAAATACTCTGCGTATCATATAGTTCCATGCGTGTACATGTTTACTGCGAGTTTTAGTTATAGAAAATGCGGAATTCAGAATTTTATGTCGGTTCTAGTGTTGATACTAAGAGGCCCTTAGTTTATAAATTCCTTTGGTTATAAGTTTCTCCGATTATGAATTTCCTCTGGTTGGCTCTTTACTAGTTTACGCATGCATCTATTCTTAGAGGAAATGATATATTTACTTTCTATTCATTTATGTATCTAAAAGGTTAACCATTTACACATGCATATGTTCATAGCTAAGCGATATGTTTACTTCTTGGTCATTTATGAATTTAAATGGTTTCCTCCAATTCTGGTCAAGTTGCTTATTTGTTTACCAAGTGTATCCACTGTTAGAGCCTATCGTGGCCTTTTTGTTGCGTGAGAGCCCCATCCCTCTATCGGGAATTGAGGACTGTTTTTCTTTTAATGACATATCTGCCTGAATTCTCTGGGGGAAGGGTACAATTTCCCTTATTCATTATTGGGGTTTCTGAATGAATAATGATTTTTGTCCTTTTTCCTCACATATTCCTAATGGTCTTCCTACTTTTAACCTCTACAGTTTTCTGCTAAATACTACTAAACTCATCCTGAGGATTCCTAGGGCCACCCATGCCTCTCCAGTTCTACCAATTGAGCTAAAGTCAGTTGCGTCCTTATTCTTTTTCTGGGATGCTCACAACGGAGTGCCCTTGATCTCTAATTTTTGTCTCTGTTTTCTTTATACCATTCCCGTTGGCTATTTGTACCTTTTATGTAAACCCTGAATATAAACAATGCCTATCCTAACAGATTTCTCTATTGTTACTCCCGTTCACAACTTTTCAGATTACTTCTATTAGCAATTTGTCGGTTTGTGTCCTTTGTTGCGTTTCTTCATTAAAAGGAAGAAAAGAATAATCCTCTCGGCTGTATTTATTTACCATAGAATACAGAGATAAATATACCTAACTCATCTGTAACAAACAACAATTAATCATAACAATAATCTCTCTTTTTTTTTATAGAAGGCAACAAAAGAAAACAATAACAGAAAAACACTTAAGAACTTGTACAACAGATTCCCTCAGAGGTTTGCTCTACTTACCTAGCCTTCCAGGTTGTAGGAGCTCCTCCAAATAATTCACCTGGGTTCTCTACTTTTTATTGTCCTTCGAACCATGAGATTTGTCCTTCGGGACCGGAATCTCCCCCCTAGCTCTCTTGCAAGACTATAATACTCAGCAAGTCGCACGCACCTCGTGCTTGGCTATCTGGGCCTCACCAGACTTAGCTGTTCCATCTTTTTTTTTTTACTCTGTTTGTCCCAACAGCGTAGACCAACCTTTTTCCTCCCCTTTTCCTCAAGAAACCTTTCGAGTTAGGGGAGGTGGTTAGGGTTGCAGTTCACTACAACTGTTTTCTCCAACTTCCCTCTCAGAAGTTGCTAGCATTTTTCAAGAAACATTTTCTTATCATATTAAAAAAATAATAAAAATACTATTAATCCCAAAACAATTTAATTATGTCATATTCAATTTTAACCGCAGTAAAGTCAAATATTTAATTTTTCGTGGGGCATTAGAGATCCGTACTTAAGATGAATGTATGATGGTTCTACAACCTAATATGAGGGGATGTGTAAGTTTGTTCCTCTATCACGCCCCTTTAAAATAAAATAAAAAATAAAAAATTATGTTCTATATAGAAAAATAAAGTCGACTTTAATAAAAAAATGAAATCTTTTACTTTTCAAAAATATTTCAACATGAGATTTGAATAAACTATTTGAAGGTCTACGTTAACTAAGTTGTGTCGATATCAACTTAATTATATATATATATATATATATATATTTATATATATATATATATATATATTAATATATATATATATATATATATATATATATATTATTATTAAAGTTTTATGGTTAAAATTTTTATTTGGTGCTATATATACGATATTTAGCTTTCAAAAATATAATTTAAACAATGAAAAATAACACATTGTATTTTGCACTTCAAAAAATCTTGCAAATCCCTCTCAGCTCATGTTAAATCCGTACTTAGATGGATCTATGTAAGTAATAATTTAGTTAATTTGTTTTATTTTGTTAATTTTAACAATGTTAGATGCATCATACTTAAGTGTTTTGATGGTTATCATCATTTACCAACTATTTAATTTAGATGGTTTTCCTAGTAAATACGTTTAGTGGATAGTATGGATAGAATCTCCACATAATATCTTAGAATATGCTTAGTAGTAGTCATATACCAAAGTCTAGAAAATATTTGAAATGTAGTTATGGTTTTTTTGCCTTTTTAATTAAGGTGCTCAGTTAAAAAATGCAATAAGAAATGAGTTATGAGCATATAGTCTTAAAGTGTTTTTAAGAATTAAAAATCTTCTGAACAAAATAGATATTAAAATTTATTATTAAAAACCTTGCTAACATATTTCTTAAATTCTATATATATAATTAATAATATTTTAAAAAAAAATTATAATTTAGATTTTTTTTTTTTTTAATATGTTAATAGTATAATATATGTTATTAAATGAATAATTTGATGCTTGTGGTGAATTGATTCTTGTCCATATCTAACGACCATTTATGTTATATAACTACACTAATTTTAATAAAAAAAATAATCAATCAATTTCATAAAATAATAGATGATATGCTGTATTTTTTAAATAATTTTACCATTAATATAAAAATAATAAACAATTTAAAAAATTAAAAATGGAGTGATGTACAACTTGAGTGGGCCTAATGGTTAAGAGCATGTCTTTCCTCCTAAGAGGTCACAGCGTCAAAACTTGAGGGGGTAGAGTATGCATGCCTTGGTAGACTTAGCAGTCAAATCGTTTGGCAGAGGTGGGTCCCTTGTCCCACAAACAAGGGGGTCTCATACACCAATTTGGTGTCTAGCTTGGCTTTGGCCTTAAAAATGGTTTGGTGGAAGTGGGTCCCTTGTCCCATGCATTAAAAATGGATATTATAATAATTATTATTATTAAATTTATTTTTACCAATGATATTTAGTAAATCATGTAAATGTGAATTTGAACGTTAAAATATAAATTTATGTATATAACAATGTATAAGTTCACGTTTCTCTGTTTTTTCAATAGACAATATAAAATATTGTGTTTATTCTTTTTTAGTTTTGGGTAGGTTTTGCTGGTTTAATTTTTCTAAAATTTGGAAAAAATTTAGTGAAATCACAAGTTTGATGGGTAATCCCTACAGAATCAAAATGTCCTAAAAGTTTGTGCTCTAAAATTTTTAGGACGCTGAATCCATATAAAAAATCAATTTAAATAACAAAAACCAGAATTTCACCTCAAATTTTCAGCTAAATTTTAAAACCGAAAAATCGCCTGAAGTGTTCTAGATGAATCATTAACATTAATGCTCAATCTGTGATGCTATTCAATATAAAACCTTATTTTCTGAGTATTTACTTTCGATTAAAGCATTATATTCGTACGAGAACAGTTATTCAAGAGTGGATCAAACAAATGAACGCAGTTGGAAACAAGTGGACCATCTATAGCATATAGTTTATTATGCAAGACTGAACCCGCACTCTGGGTGTAGCTGTTCGTAGGAGGATTTGGCAGGAACACATGCGTTTTCACTTTTATATCAAGAGCATGAAGGAATTGCGTCACGCACATATGTTGGCTTGAAAACCTTGCGTACACTTCGTAACATGAACTATCGTTTAGCATGCCTGCAAAATGTTTCTTGCTGGCCACTGCTGCTCTGGATTTTGAACGAGGTAGAAATGCGGGTCTGCTAACCCGCGACAAAGAACGACATAGAAACGCAGGTCTGGTTACCCGGGATAAACCTCGCGAATCGGCAACATCATCTTTGCCACGAATGGTTCGACGGGAGGTCCAGATTCCCATGATACAGCTCAGTTTTTCCTCCCAGATTCCAAATAACAATCTGCAGCGACGTGTATAATGTTAGTGAAAATGCAAATTGCTTCACTCCCATGATACTGTTACATTTTGAAGACATCTTTTTGATACAAAGGAAATTGTTTTCAAAAGTCACTCATTTTTAGTTATTTCATTTTATATTAAAATTTAATATTAATTGAGTTGTTTGAAATATAAAATTTAAGAGAAAAATCATTCCAAACAAATATATTTTATGACAAAATTGTATATTGAAGACAAAAATAGTTTATGATAAAATTTTAAATTTAAGAAAAAAACAGTGCGACAAAAATATATTAAAACAAAATTTTATGTTTAAGACAAAAACAATTTAAGACAAAAATATTTTAAGACAATTTTTATATTTAAAAAAAAAAAATTGAGACAAATATTTTAAGACAAAAATAGTTTAAGACAAAATTATTTTAAGACATAACTTTATATTTAAGACAAAAATAGTTTAAGACAAAAGTTTATATTTAAGGCAATGGTCATTTAAAAAGAAACTCATTTAAGACATTTAATAGTTAAGATAAAAAAATATCAATTTAAGACAATATTATCTAACAAGTGCAAAATTGATTCTCACAGTGTGCCCTAAATTTGGGCACTTGTATGCTACTATTGTTGTGCACCTATACCATAGTTGCTATTTCACTTACCATTCATGTTATTTTATATAAAGATAACGATTTGTTGGGCTCCTCGTTTTGTCAGGGTAGTCGATTATGAAGAATGCAACTTGTATGCTACTATTGTCGTGCACCTATACCGAAGTTGCTATTTCACTTACCATTCATGTTATTTTATATAAAGATAACGATTTGTTGGGCTCCTCGTTTTGTCGGGGTAGTCGATTATGAAGAATGCAACAACTTTTCTTGGCAAGATTTCTTCTGCATCAATTCATCTTATGTCCCTTCAATCTCTATTGATACAATTAGAAACCATATGTCTTTTATTGTATTCCGTAGTACAACACGGAGGGGGCTTTTAAGGCAATTTTTTAATACAAAAGAAATATTTTGCCTTAAAATTTAATTTGTCTTAAAATTTTCAATATGAGGCATTAGTAAAAATGGCTAAGGTAAGGGATTAGGAGTTTGTTTTTATGGTGTTGATGGGTTCTTGATGAAGTCGAGCAATGGAGGACACCAACAAATGATGGGATTTAGGGCGATGGAGGTCGACAACAAAGGTGTGCTTCATGAGAGGAGCATGGAGGTACTTTCGTTGAATGTGGATAGGCAGTAATATAGTTGGAGTACTTTTCGGGGTCTCCATTGATTGTGTTTTAATATGTGTTTATTACTGTTTCATTTATTTTGACGCTATTTTTTTCATAAAGAAAAAAAAAGTTATCTTTGTATTAAAATATAAGGATAATACATAATTCATATTTCATTCATTATATTATCCTTTCATGCCTCTCCTATCATTCCTATGCCCATACATCTCTATTTCCTTATTCAACAAAAAGTGTCTTTCTTAACATCAAACTTTAGGTTATAACCATTATATTTTCATGAATGAACACTTTCATTATTTAAAGGTACAAAACTTTCATCAAAATAGGGTTTGTGTTAAAATGTCTCCTCCGAGTAGTTGATGCTTCTTGCATTTATCATGATACCCTACTTGAAGACTGAGAATTTGTTTTACCTTTTTCCTTCGAAATACTTCTTTTAGATAGGAGGTCTATTGTCAATTATGTTTTGTGTATATATGTTGGAAATGTATATGATTAAAATTCCTTACCATGTTTTGAATCCTCATCATCCAATTAAGTATGGGAGCATTGAAATTAGAAGGCTTGTTTACTGAGTGAATGATTCTGCTTGCATCTCCATATACCTAAATTTTGGCTAACCTTAACCATTTTGTTGCGATAAGGACTCCCCATAATTTTGTAATCTCCAACTTGTTGTCTGATCCCATTCTTCCCTCCCACTAGAAGTGAAGAAATTACCAAGCTCAGTAACTATGAGTGCACCACATCCATATTTCCATGTATTGTTGGCTCCGTATAAAAACCCAACCTAATATTATTTCCAAATATCAATGAATTTTCATTTTGTTGGACTTGATCACTACCCCGATCTGATTGAAAAATCCAAATGTCTTGATAATGGCTTCCTTAACAATCACAATTTTCTAATTAAAATGCTAGCATTCCTACTTTGCCATATAATACATATGATATATAATGGGAGGGACCTATACGTCTTGTGTGAAGTGAATAATGACATAAGACATTTTAACAAGGGCTTACTAGTTCCAACGGAAGGAAGCTTCATTTCCTCCATAACCACATCCCAATTCAGCTTCGCATATGAGCATTTGATCAATAAATGATCTATATCTCACCCCCAACCCCCCTCATGCATAAAGGGACACATATTCGAGGACCAATGAACCCATTATTTTGTAACTTTTTCCATGTAAATATACGATCATGTGATGCCAATCGACAATTTTTTTTTAATTTTTTCATGAGATTCCATCTCTGTATATCACGTAGATGCTTATTATAGGCATTGATCCTTGTGGGCCTTGGCAACTTCAAGTAGATGTCTTCGACCATCAAACTGTTCTTTTTCAGTTTACCACCCAATATCATTCAATTCTTCTTATCACCAAAAGTGATGCCAGCAGATTGAATTTGCGCTACATATGACCCTCATTCATCATGATATGTCTTCGGTATGGCAAGGTCTTCGACCCTTCTCCAACTCTACTAATCGATGTTTTCATTCCCCGACAGATATATCTATTTCAATCCAATAATTTCCTTATTGTGAAGGATTTGGAGTAAATGAAAGGACATTGAATGATTTCTAGCCTTCTCCATGATGGCATCTAATCCAATTTTTATCTTAGATCCATCAATAGCCCTCCAACGGACAAACCCCAACATCCAGTGTAGAGTGTATTGAAAAGTGTAACTAGGTTCAATCTTCATAATGACATGTGTAAATATGATTTTATGTAATCAATGTAAAGAAGAAATAAAAATTATTTTTCTAATGCTTGAATCATGAGTTTCATGATCAAGGAAATTCGGTTTAGGTAAGGTGCCCATTATGAGCCTTTAGGTTTGTCATCAAGTCATAATAGTCTATTGATTCAATGTTATGGATGGATGGCCCTTCTTGGGCATGTTACAAATATATGTGATTAATTGAAAGAGTCAAAGATGCCCTCCAGGATCAAGCTAAAACATCTCCTTCAAGTAAGCCTTAAATGGGAAAACCACTATAAATAGGGTAGCTCAACTCCATTTCAAGGACATAATTTTTGTCAAGGAGAAGTATACAATAAGGAGTGTGAGAATCACTAGGAAATGAGCCTCATAACCAACAAAGAGAAGGAAAGGAATAGTGATTTCCTTAGCTTTTCTATTGGGTTTGTTTTAGGTTGAATCACTCCACAAGTGCGAAGTATAGATGTTATCTATTGCAGAAGAAGCCAAAGTACTGCAGTCTCTTTTGAAGGTCAAGTGAAATATAAAATTGAGTATCTCAAGCCGAGTTGTCAAGGAGGTAGCCTCCACCTAAAGCGAAGGAAACAAAGGTACAAGAGGTGGTAATATACATGTATTAGGTTTTCTAAATTAGGGTTGAGAAGTTATAGGTCTGAAATAGAGAAAAGGAAGCTGAGATCTGAAAGGTAACAAAAGCAGAAACAAGAAAGAGGCAGTTGACTATCTTTGACTCTATTAGGAGGTAAAGGTCAAAATAAGAAGCTTGGTATCTTGGTCTTGGAGAGGTCAAAATAAGAAGATCGGTATCTTGGTCTTGGAGAGGTCAAATAGTTCAAGGGTCTTGGTCCTAGTATTCAGCAATTGAAGTCTCTATAAGAAGAGGAATTCATTTGGGTTTTCCTCTCAAGTGGGAGAGCTTTTGGCCCTGGCTTATCGCCTATATTCTATGTCTCTTGTCTCTTTATTGTTTATGCTTTGGTAGTTGTTTGATGAAGAACACTATAATAATCTAACTAAATAGAAGAACATAATCTAAAGGAGTAGAAATCATTCACAAGCATTTATCGTTACAAGAAAAATCACCTAAATGCTATGCCCTATATTTCTCAATAGAGTGTATCTCATACTTCTCCATATGTGTGATATGACAGATTTCTTCTTGGCACCACTACTAGTCCATGAGGAGAAAGTTTTACTAAACATATATTTTTACTTAATGATATGATACCACACACCATTTCGAGGCATGACCCTCCACGTGTTTCTTATAATCAAGTCCTTGTTAAAAGTGGATTTATCTATGAAACGTCAACCTCCTCCATCCACTGGCCTTGCAAGTGCTGACCATCATACCATATGAATTTTGTCTTTCCAGACCATAAGAAGTGGTTCATAATAGCTTCTATCATATGGATGATCTCCCTTGGAATTAAATAAATCTGCATCTAATATATTAGAATGTTTTGTAGCATCGATTTTATCATTACTATCCTTCCTCCCATCATCAACCATATCTACTTCCAATTGTTCATTTTTTTTGTGAAATGTTTTGACTAACCAAGCCTAATCTTGGTTATAGTATCCTTTTGGTTTCATATTAAACCCAAGGTAGGTGAAACCTTTGTCCAGGATTGACGATGCTACCCTAAATAGATCACATATTTCCTTTGTTACATTCTCCTCACTATCATCGTGTAACAAGATCAATTTGTTTTCATTCATACACAAACCAAACATAAATCCAAATGATCTAATGAGGTCTCTAATAATTCTCCACTTGCCTATCATGGATTCCCCACCGAGTAATATATCATCTATGAACATTAAATGGGAGATCGAAATATTTTTGGTTACTCTGATCCCTTTAATAACGCCATTATCCTTTGACACCCTCGTTTTTCTACTGAAACAATCAATAACTAAGAGAAAGAGAAATGGATACATGGAACATTTCTATCTAATTGATTAGTATGCATTGAAAAAATGGGAAGGAAAGCGATTAATAATGACAACAGAATCTGTAGTTTTGCAACATGCCAAAATCCATTTAATGTTAGATAAAAACATACTAGATTTTAACCAAACCAAGAAGAGGAATTCCCAGTCAATGAAATCATATTCCTTTTTTTTTTCTTCTGAATTAGGCTATTCTATTATGTACAAAAGTTGAAGATACAGTTACAATCAGGCTTTACAGCAGGAGCCTGCTGCTAGAGATACTAGCAGACGGGCTCAACCCTTTGGCCATGCTTACAAAAAAGACTCAAAAATTCCCATGCAGGGGAGGACCAAGAAAGTTCGGACACAGGGGAAAACCAGCAACCAGAATAGTGACCACCAATCCCTCGCATGGGAGAACCCAAAACCAGAGCAGTAACCATCAATCCCGCGCAGGGGAGCGCCATGGAGGCTAAGTTCCTCATACCCAAAAAGAACCTCAAAACCTTGACACTAAGACACGTCAACCCCAAAACCTTGATGCTAAGATACGTCGACGGCCGTGACTGAACAACACATAAATAGATAATTACAAGTGGACGAGGAAACCTGACCAGAGAAGCCAAGAGCCATCACCTGGACCTCAATTCCCGAACTGGAGCCGCGTGCTATTCTTCCGGCTCCTCCTCTTCCAGCTCCTCCTCCGGCTCCTCCTCCACTATCGGGCAGGGTTTGTAGTAGTCCTCCTCCAGCTCCATTGTTGCAGCTTCCTCAGCCTCTGCAGGTGGAAATTCGATGCCGTCCTTATGAGGAGTTGGAGCCTCAATTGTCTTTCCCTTGTCTTCCTGTGTCACGTTGGCCTCATGGCTTTCTTCTGGCGGGGGAGCTGGAACATGCGGAGAGCTGGTGCCTCCTTCCTCCTCTG
Source organism: Pinus taeda (assembly GCA_000404065.3). Classification (NCBI taxonomy): domain Eukaryota; kingdom Viridiplantae; phylum Streptophyta; class Pinopsida; order Pinales; family Pinaceae; genus Pinus; species Pinus taeda. The sequence continues at coordinate 103,155 of APFE030511320.1, forward strand.
GTTCGTCGATGAACAAAACAGAGATATGACCATTGATACGCAGCCTGGTCAAACGGATATCAAAAGAGAATATGGCTGAGGCAAAGAAGGGTACACCAGAGGTGCCAGAGGAGCTGGCTTCTAGGAGTTGGGTAGGCCGAGAAGGATGAGTGAAGGCCGAACTGGGGCAGTGATAGTAGCAATGGCAGTGCGGGTAGTGACAGGGAGGGCAGGATTCCTCTGCAGTGGGGCGTCGTGAGGTTCCCCCTCTACTGGAGCCCCTGCGGCTCAGCAACCATGGGCGCTCACGAACCATGCTGGTGGGGAGATTCAGGGAGTAATTCAGCCGAACAAACAGGTTCGAGCTATGACAAAACAGGGCGGAGCCTGCCTGAACGAAGAAATGGACTTGGATTACCCAGAGGTCGGATTGCAGGCGGGCAGGAATGCATAATTCAGAGTGCATGAGGCCAGGAGGGCGGATAGGGCCACTATTTCTAGAGCTTCCAGCTCTACCTCGGTGGTCGTCCGCCATAAAAGCTGCAGTCAAATCCATCGCAGAGCTGATAGGGGAAGCGCAGCCAAGAGAGGTCGAAGCGTAAATGCCTTCGGCCTGCCAACCTATGGCTATTAAAGCAGCCATCCTGGGATTACCGTCTCCTTCACTGCCCAATTGCGCCTTGCGCATGATGGGCACGTGGTCTCCATGGGACCTCTATCCCATCAGCCTGAAAACCTTAACTATCACCCGCATCTAGGAAATGAAATCATATTCCTTGATCAAGTATACCTTTAGAATATAGGCTATTTGTTTCTATGATTTAATAGACCACATCATCTCCTCGACAATACCAATTACATCTTGTATTTGTCTACCTTCAAAGAAACCAAATTGTTCCTCAGTAATATGATTTCAAAATACTGGATTCAAGCTACTTTCAATCATATTTGATATCATTTTGTACACCAAGCTGTAGAGAGATATGGGATGATAATATGAAAAGGTTCTTGGTTCCACCCTCTTGGGGATTAATGCTATGAAAGCCACATTTATGGCCCCCAAGATGAACCCATGAATCCTATATTATTTAGCTACTACCAACAAATCTGGGATCATCAAATCAATGCATTGAATAGAAAGTTCAATCCCGTACTCATCTAGTCCCATACTTTTATCCTTTGCACATTCCTTTGCACATTCCTTAAATATCTTTATCAATTCCTCCCTTGTGATTCGTTGTCCCAATATGCCATTATCCTCTTATGGCAACATGCTTGGAACTTCTTCGATAAAATTCAATTGCAACCAGAAAGATGTCTCTTGTGTTGAGAATTGGCCTTTGAAATATGTGGCAACCACATGTTCAATAGATCTCTGTGAATTGAATATGTTTTGGAATTCATCTCTTATCCTCCTTAAGGAATTGATCTATTTCCTAACAGTGTAATGTGCATGGAAATATCTAGTATTTTTATCTCCACCTTTTGTCCATGTTGTGTTGCTCTTCATGTCGATGTCTTCTTCCATAAACGAAGAACATATATTCTCTTACACTCCAATTCAATGATATTGTTCCAATATTCCCCGAGAAGAATAATCAGTCCTCGTGATCATTGAAATAACATAGGAAAATTTCAATCTCCCTAATAGCTTTAGTTTCACCCTCCTTCATCTCCTTAATCCATTCTTGAGAGGTCCTTTTCATACCACTGATATTTTGGCATATGGATGTCATGTGGTTTTGTGTAGGAGGAAGCAATGACTCAGATGAAGCATTTCATACAAGATCCCCAAATTCATCCATTTTAAGCCATTTCGGGTTGAATTTGAAGGGTTATGATCTCTTACCTTCCCTCTTGTCCCATGTTAACATAATGGGGAAGTGATGAGAAATAAATGTTGGAAAAATATAAGATCTTATATTTTTCGAATGATTAACCATAGTATTATTAACCAAAAACTATACCATTCTTTTTTAGATACCCCCATCACTAGTTCTCCCATTCCTCCAAGTGGGGCCATGAGGATCTGGTGTCGCATCCAGTACAGAAAAATCCTCCATCAAACCTCTAAAATAAGTAGCCATACTATCAATTCTATACTTTTGTCCCCAAATCTCTTCCCTCCCTGTCGAAAAATTGAGATCCACTGCGATGATCATGGAACTTATTCAGAGGATTCTATATTGTGAAACCTGGTCCCAAAATAGTCTATGCCCCGCATATGGATCATATGAATTGACCTTTCAGACCCTTTGATAGTTTCCTGTCATGTGTCTAGTCATGATAATCCCTAAACATGATAGAAATGCCTCCATCTCAATAATTTTTGGATCCCACATAACCCCCAAACGAGGATATGATCGAATAGCATTAATTGCAATACATTTCATGTAGGGTAGGTAGACAATGTTTCCTCCCACACCTTATCTTTGTAAACCATCATTTATTGGAAAATTATTAGAGAGGATTTATGAAACTAAAAAATACCTCTTAGGGAGCTTAATTTTGGGGTCACTCCCAAAACTAGGATGTTAATGGAACTAATAATCATGGGGGCACCACATGCACGGTTACATCCCCTCTAAGGACCCAACCTCCATCAAAATTAGAAATAGAGACATTCCCAATAATAAAATCATAATCAATATCAAACCAGTATTGGGAGATCTAGCCTCATCGGCATAACCCAATTTGATCTTGTTACAGTCTAAAACCTATTGATATTTAGGGGGTTTATTCTTCCTATGTGTGACATTTTTATATGATTTACCTCTAGAATCCAAAGTATTATGGAGAAGGGATCTTTTAATATAAAGGGGAACCATATTCTTAGATGAGGACAAAATAACCTCCAATTCCTTGTTAGCGGAAAATGTACGAGGGGACGAGACCATATCCAAAGGTCGAAATGGCAACCCAGCTACATAGGATGACTTATTGGAAAGAGAGGAGGACTTAGCTACAGGCTGACTTTGAGGGACAAGAGCCCCATGTCAGAAGTCATTCATGATTTCCATATAGGGACTCGGATAATGTGATGGACCATTAGAGAATATGGGATTGACCATTACCAAAGGAAAACATGCGATCACCACTTCAAGGGACGACTTTCCATAGGGGCTTCACCTTATTAATTATCATGTTCAATTGGTAAAGGGAGTTTTAAAATAGTGAAAAATAGAGCCAATATATTATAGATATTGGGGGTGGGGATTTTTGATAGAGGATTATAGGTTTTGGAGGTATTAAAATGAGTATTTGATAAAACTAGGGGATATCTACTAAAATATGCATGGATTAGTATTGACTATTTAGTAATAAAAATAAAATGGTAATCTAAATCGTGAAAAAATTGATGGTTGTTTATCTCACCACTTGAAAGGATGTTACAAGTTCAAGTAGCCACACAAGGGAGAAGATTATACAGTACAAATATATTTTTACATTCTTTCAAATAGGATGTGAATGGAGAGAACTTTGCGAAGGTTTTCTGCAAGGGTCAAGGGCTTTTAGGCTTTGATGGTCTATCATAATGGTGGCATGAGGACGCATTATCCAATGAAATGTGATTAGAGGAGGTGGATTCAATTGTAGATTTAGGCATGGTGAAGATGTCAAAGGTTGAGAGGTGCATTCTGGGGGTTGTGAGGACAATGGAAATTGTTCTTTGCTAAGGAAGAGTATGTTAGACTCCTCTTCTTTGGTGAGAGCTATACACAACAAGGGGGCATTGGAAAATGATTTGTGCATTTAGACACCATCATCAATGACATATTCTCCTCAATGGGTTTTCATCTTGGTTAGCTAGTACTTGGGCACAATATGATGGAGATAGTCAAGGATGATGTTTGTCATTGTGAAGGATGTTGTGATGCCATGGGCCCTGTGGTCCTTCTTCTCTGCTTATCTGCTAGTGTGAGTTGTTGAATTTCATTAGGATGGCCATGGTTGTGGCTTCACAATAGTTTTGGTTCCTATCAAATATGATCTGATTTATTATATGGCATCTCTATTGGTGGCTTTGTGTCATTTCCTTCATGATTATTTTCAAGGCCCTAATGTTCCTCAAGTGGAGCACTTCCTTTTGTCTTTTGAATGAATAAAATGGGTCCATATTACTTCTTGCCACTTTCTATTTCATTAAATACTTTTAAAGCATGAATTTAATATTCATCTAAGGGTTTGATTATGTCAACAACCACATGGTATCTCCTCATGCAAAATTTCTTATAGATATGAAGAAAAGGTCTCGAGCAATATGTACATTGAGAAATGTAGTGCAAGAAAAAACTTATACATGTTTCATAAAAGCATTAATAAGACAAGATACAAAGGCATTTCCCACATTGAATAACTGAGAGAAAGAAATGCACAATAAGGATGAAATTACATGTTTTCAATATGTTGAAAGTAAATTGTACAAAGAATCAATACAATCATATGGATTTGTATGGCCATATGGAGTAATACAACAATTATACAACTTATGCCTTTCTCTTTTGTGTAGATCATATACCTCATTTTTTGATGATTATGATGACCATGCAGTTGTTATTTTAGTATCTTGCAGAGGTTTCCTTGAGGTATGAAAAGTTGATTTTGAGGAAATTATTTATGTATCTACAAAACTCTTTTATTCTTCCACAACTTAAATTTTGAGTTATTGTGTGATTGATGCTATGATATGAAAGTAATTTCTACATTATATTCAATTTAGAAATTTGTCTATTTAACTAGGATCATATGGATAATAGTCACCTAGGATTGAATTTTTGTAATATACTTAACCGCAAATACCTCAAAAGGTGAAACATGTCACCAAATATGTGAAAATGTTTCCTTACCCCCAAAAATTTCTACTTGAGGGGAAACACACCTATAAATACATGGAAGCTCTTCCATTAGGGTTATTTCTCACACCTTATTACCTGGAACATACCCCAGCCACCTCCTTGAAGAGGGTGTCCAGCCTAAAGAATTAGGTGGGCCTTTGACCAAACCCATATGTAACTTATTGCTACATGGCATGATCTCAAGTTGGGTTTTCATCTTGTAAAGCTCCATTTCTGCTCAAATCCTTAATCCACATGGTTGTAGGCCTTAGTTTTAACCTAAGAACAAGGATATCCATTATGACATGACGAAAGACAATGTAATACATGTAACCATTCCTCCAATTACATGTAAAACATGCCCGAATGGATCCTCATAGTGAAATGCATCTCTAGAAGAACCTTCATCAAGCCAACCATACACCTTATATATGTGTTTTCTTCACTAAGTGACTAAAGATAGACTTTAATTTCTTTGTTACATGTGCATTCATAATTGGTGTTCTTACAACATTTATGGGGGTTAGTGGCATAGGGAGGACAACTCTCGTAGATGTCTTAGTTGGAAGGAAGACTAGAGGATATATTGAGGTTGATATCTTGATATATGGATTTCCCCAAAAGAAAGAAACCTTTGCTCAAATTTCTGATAATTGTGAGCAGAATGACATACATTCTCCACATGTTACTATCTAGGAATTGTTATATTTGGCATTTATCTATCTTTTGAATTATGTTGACAATATAAACAAAAGTTGTAATTCTACAAAACTAATCAATTTATCTTATGACATTGTGCCAAATCATCATGTTGCTGACTTGAAAAAGATATCAATTTGCAAGCCTTTTTCGATGAATTCACGGAACTTGTAGAATTAGACAATTTAAGGGATGCATTAGGAGGTCTAAATATTGTGACTCAATTGTCAATAGAACAAAGGAAAAGGATAACATAGTTGTTTAGATTGTTGAAAATTCTTATATAATTTTCATGGATGAACCCACCTTTATTTTGGATGCCACAGTAGCTGCAATTGCTATGTAAATTGTTTGTGATGCAATAGATACTGTAAGGGCAGTCATATGTACCATTCATCAACCCAACATTGACATCTTTGAAGGTTTTTATGAGATAAAGCAATGTCTAAAGTATATGATAACTTTTATTGTTTATTTTAGAGTGGTGATTTTTGACTTACTATAATGGGTTCAATTATTGTTTATGAAAAGATGAGGGAAATCCTTTCACTTCAGGCCACTAGGCCCTTACTCTCACAAGATTTTTGAATATTTTGAGGTAAGCACTTTCCAGAGTCGTGTAGCTACAAAAGGAATGGTTTTCAAAGAGTACAATCAATTTAATGTCTAAATGTGAGTTAATTTTCTTACTTTCACCATGTCAATTGTAGGCTATTCATGTTGTAGAAAAGATCAAATAAAACTACAACCCAGTTACATGGACGTTGGAAGTTAGTTCTATTATTGTTGAACATCATCTAGGGCTAGAATTTATAGAGAATTACAAAAATTATTCCCTACACAAGTAGGCATTGAATTTGTTAATGTTGTGGCACTAGAATGCTTTCGCTAGCATTATAACAAATCTACAAGATACTAAGATATCCACTTCAAAATCACATTTTAATATTTCATTCTTTTTCTTGGACATGAAAGTGAAATAGAACTTTTGTTAAAGAGCTCAACTGAAGATCTATACTTCACTACCCAATACTCATAATCATTCTTTGGACAATTCACATCCTCTTTGTGGAAGTAGTGGTAGACTTACTGATAAAGTATTTATTATAATGTTGTTAGATACTTATTCACACCTACCCGTGATTTTGTCTTTGAAATTATCTTTTGGAAAGTCAATACAAAGTGATATGTAGTTGAAAATCTGTTGTATGACAAATTACTACCAAAAATATTTTGTTTGGATCGATAGAGCATCAAAATGTGTGATGTTCTCATTTTGTATGATATAGACTCTTATTAGATACTAATTACTAGATTACTACATATCAAGGACGTGATCAATGATCTCTCTATCGATGTTGGGGCTTTGTATTGAGTGGTTATATTCTTAGGATTCAACAACTTTCAAATGTACAACCTTTGGTTGCAATAGAAAGAACTGTGTTCTAGAGAGAAAGGGGTGCAAGAATGTACTCTACATTTCACTATGCTTTGGCTCAGGTTAGTCCTATATCATTATTTCATTTTATTCTAGACATTCTAATTCCCCATGTGCCAAATATTAGCCAAGCATAGTATGGGCTTATAACATTTCCCACCCAAAAGTAAACTTTGGGTTTCAAATCCTTGAGTATTGCATTACTTTCTTATTATCTCATACTAGTATTAACTGATGTTAAGGGCACCCCTAGGATTTGTGGATGTTCCTTTACTAGTTTGGATAGGTCTTGAAAGGTAGACGATTACATGAAAGGGTAGTGTAAGACATTTTTTCAGTCTTAAGCATTAAACTCGTCTTAAAAAAAATATCTCAAATCAAGTGAAACACAATTGTCATAAGAAAAAATGTAGTAAACTAAGTGAAATACAATTGCCTTAAAATAAACTTGGTGGAAGAATTTTTATTAAGGGAGTTTCTATCGCACCAAAAAAATATTAAACACATGTTATATCAGTGGAGAGTTTTTTGTTCACATTTTCCCCAATCATTCCCTTCTAAGGGGGAGCATTATGTGATTGATGGTATAATCAATTCTATGACCATTTTAATATGTTTATCAGCTTAGCAAGAACTTCTCCAAATCTGAGCCCAAAGAAATAGAAAGCTCTTATTTTTCTGTCTCCCTAAATAGAGTATATGATTACCACACCATTTCTTGTCAGGTAAAGCTCTCTTGAGTAGTAAGCAACCCTCGGGTTGGAAATTACCATAGGAGGAGACATTAGTACCAAAGGTAACCAGACGTGTTTTATATATCTTAATTAGTTTTAATTTGGTTTGTTCTGACCATATATTTGGGAATTCCTATATCATAAATTAAATCTATGTTTAACGAAAGTGACTAAAAGACTTAAAGGACTTTAATTAAATAATGTTGTTCACGCTTTTAATCAACTTTCATCAATTTTTTAATTGCAATGATTAATATTAGTTTATGGATTACTCTAAATTTTAGTATACTATTGATAAATTATTATTTTCTTCACATTTTTATCACAACATAAATTTATATAAAGTACCAGTGGTTAGAACATAATCTCGAATTTAGATGTCTTCCTAAATTGACCAATTTACAGGGTTTAGGATATGATTTATTCAAGCTAAGTAGAATCGAGTCCCTCACCACCAGAAGGATGATCACCCAATTGAGGAGCACCATAAAAATATTCCAATCCTAGAGGCCATTTTGCAGATATCTAGTGGCCTATGTCGACCCAGCCATTTCCAGCTTGAAAAGCCTTAACTTTGGACAATTCGAACTTCAGCCAAGTAGATATTCAACACTTGAACCCCATTTCCTATTAAAGAGAAGAATATTACATTCCCTACATGTACGAAAATGAGAAGAAGATGCAGGCAAGGAAGTCATTAGTGGTATCCTAAAAATCGTTTTGGATATAGAAAAAGGCACATATGAATATTTCCATTACTGTGGAGCAGTAGTCTTCACTTCGGGATCATCCTTACCTTTCCAAAACCCATACCACACCTCTACTTGCACCATTGGATACCAATTTTCATGGTAGTTTCTTTAGGCATAGGAAAATGTGTTTGAAGGTCTCAGCTGTGAAGAGAAGAGACCATGTTTTATTTGTTTATCTCGACCCTCTCTTGCTTTATCCAAAAACCAAAAGTTAGTTGAGGGTTGATTTCACGCACATAAACACAAAATCTTAGGGTATCAATTTCATGGTTGAAGGCAACAGAAACAATGGCAAGCTCATCAAAGAAGGGGAAAGTAGTCCAACCACCTCTAGAAGAAAAGAAGGTAGGCTCTGTGGAGGAGTGGACTTCACTTGACCATCATCCTTACCTTTGTAATGTCCATACCACACATCTGCTCGCACCATTTGATACCCATTTTCATGATGGTTTCTTCAGGCGTAGGCACATTTATTGGAAGGTCTCAGCTGTGAAGAGAAGAGGCCATATTTTCTTTGTTTAGCTCAACCCTCTTTGTTTTATCCCTAAACCAAAAGTTAGTTGAGAGATAATTTCACACACATAAACGAAACCTCTTGGGGTATCAATTTTGTGGTTAAAGGTAGTGAATGCCAGGTCAAGATAATCAAAGAAGGGGAAAGTAGTCCAACCACCTCCAGAAGAAAAGAAGGGGAAAGTAGTCCAGCCACCTCTAGAAGAAAAGAAGATAGGCTTTGTGGCTCTTAAACTCCCCTTTATCTCTTTCATTTTGAATGCTTTGCTACATGAGTTTGAAGTGTTTGCTAGGTACCTTGTTTCCCTCAGTCAACGTGTTTATTTTCATCTCTTCTTCCAAAAGTTTGAACTCTTATCATTTTATTAAAGTCTATTTGAAAACCGCAGAGAAGTCATTAGGGGTATCATGAAAATAGTTACAGAGATAGATAAACAAAAATACAAATATTTCCATTATTGTGGAGGAAACACATGCACTTGGCCATCATCTTTACCTCTGTAACGCCCATAACACACCTCTTCTTGCACCATTGGATACCCATTTTTGCGGTGGTTGCTTCAGGCATAGGTGCATTTGTTGGAAGGTCTCAGTTGTGAAGAGAAGAGGCCATATTTTCTTTGTTTATCTCAACCCTATTTTGTTTTATCCCAAAATGAGAAGTTAGTTGAGGTTCGATTTCACACACATAAATGTAGCCTCTTGGGCTATCGATTTGGTGGTTGAAGGTAGCAGATGCCATGGCAAGCTCATTAATGAAGGGGAAAGCAGTCCAGCCACCTCCAAAAGGAAAGAAGGTAGGCTCTGTGGAGGAGCGGCCTGCACTTTGCCATCATACTTACCATTGTAGCGCCCATACCACACATATGCTCACACCATTAGATACCCATTTTCATGATGGTTGCTTCAAGCATAGGCACATTTATTGGAAGGTCTCAACTATGAAGAGAAGATGCCATATTTTCTTTATTTAGTTTGGCCTGCTCTTGTTTTATACGTAAACCAGAGTTAGTTGAGGGCACACACATAAACACAACATCTTGGGGTATCGATTTCATGGTTAAAGGTAGTGAATGGCATGTCAAGCTCACCAAATAAGGGGAAAGTATTCCAGCCTCTTCTAGAAGAAAATAAGGTAGGCTTTGTGGCTCTTAAACTCCCATTTATCTCTTTCATTTTGAATGTTTTGTCGCATGAGTTGGAAGTGTTTGCCGGGTACCTTGTTTTCCTTAGTAAACCTATTGATGTTTAGCTCTTCTTCCACAAATTTGACCTCTTATCATTTTATTAAAGTCTATTTTGAAACTGTAGAGAATTCATTAGTGGTATCCCGAAAATCGTTACATAGATCGAAAAAGGCACATACGAAGTTTTCCATTACTATGGAGGAACAACATGCACTTGGCCATCATCCTTACCTTTGTAATGCCCATACCACACCTCTTCTCACACCAATGGATACCCATTTTCATGGTGGTTTATTTAGGCATAGACACGTTTGTTGGAAGGTCTTAGTTGTCAAGAGAAGAGGCCATCTTTTCTTTGTTTAGCTCGGACCTCTTTTGTTTTATCCCAAAACCAGAAGTTAGTTGAGGGCCTATTTCACACAGATAAACGTAGCCACTTGGGGTGTCCATTTCATCATTGAAGGTAGTAGACACCATGGAAATATCATAAAAAAAAGGTGGTTTTGAATTGTGTGAGTTTCGTTATTTATGTTTTTATTCCGTTGCAAATTTGAAGTACATAAATTCCATCTTTTAGTCAAAATAAAGTAGTTTTCAGCTTTTAGACTGTTCACAATAGTAGTTGCATGATTTCATGGAAATTATACATTTGACATCATATTTTCATTTTTCTACCTCAAGTGGATGCTCAATGCAAAAAATACTTGGTCATTTTACTTGATCTTTTAAATCATAATATTCTTCATGACAATGTTAAGGGGCAATCATATTATCTTATAGCCTAGAGGAATGTGGTATATCTACCTCTTCCTTATTTTTGTCTCCTAACAACACTTGTGTAGGCCTTCTAAAGTATGACTATATTCTAATAGTGTATTTTGAACTCTAAGTGAAGTTCTCCAAAAATAATGGGCTACCTACAACTACTTGAGTTTATTGATAACATTATTCACATATTTGAGGATATTTCTCACCCCCTTAAGTGTTAGTGGATATTTCCTTTATTTGTAGATGTCATGTCCCCTTTCCCTTCTTACATCAACACACACAATTGCATTATAGAGGTCTTCTAAAGTTTTTGTTGATGCCCTTAGGCTAGAATTATCACTATCTAGGCATTGATCATTAGATATAGACTCTATTTCAAATGACTTTCTCTTGCTCAAATAGAAAGATGCTTAGACCTCTCTAGCCTAGTAGGGAAGAGATATTGTAATTTCATGTCCTCTTATGCTATTTTAACATTTTTTTTAAGTCAAATTATATAGAAATAAAAATAAAAACAAAACAAATAAAATTACAAATTTTAATCATAATTAATAATTACATTAGACATGATTCATCTTAACTCCAAATCTACCAAGAGCCTAGATACATCAAATATCTTGAGATGAAAACCATTTTAGAGTTAAAAAAAAAAAATGATCTTTCTCAACACTTGTTAAATCCAAAATTAAAAATAGATCTAAGATGATTAATTAATAATAATAATACTTTTGTTATCCCTGTATTCAATTCAATTTTTTCATTTGACTAGTTATTATTCATATTTAACACAAATTGTATTACTGTTTAACCTTACAAATAATATGTTTATAATTTTTAATAACTATTTTAATTAAATTATTATTATAATTTTAAATATTATTTTAATTTATTTATCATTTTTAATATTATTATAAGAAAATTTCCCCTTGCTCATTTTTCTTTCCACTACTAAGGAGAATTTCCATTCACATCAGTCTCAACCTTTTCCTGCCACTAAACATCTATTCATGTTGATACTTTGTTCGTGTTTTTACTAGAGTATCACATTTTTCTATGTGGTTTGTAACTCATCATCAACGCTCTAGAGAAAATCATATTCCTAGGTTAACATGGATTCCTTCTCGTAGGTGATTGTGGGAATTCCTCATCATTTGCCTTCAATACGAGAAAATGTTCTTTAGGTTTTCTTCATTGGTAAGATTCTTATATGGTTTTTTGTTATTTTATATAGACACGGGTTATAAAATTGTTGTTACCTGGCTTACAATGTTTAAAATATTCATTCATTTCTTTCGAGAGTTAAGGCTCTGGCTAATATTTAGGCTAGAAATTGCAGTTATGAGTAGCTTATGTTCAGCTTCTCTAGGGCCAAACCATATTTTTATCATTTTGCATTCATTTGGTAAAAATTAAGTTTTAATTTTCTTTTGAAGCTTCTCTATCAGGTCAGGGGAAAGATTTTGGTCTGTTCCAAATTACTTATAATAATCATACATGGAGGAGTGGTATGACTGCAAATAATCATGCACATCTCAGTCATATAGATCTTTTGTGTAAATCGAATGTGATTATCTTTTTTATATGTACTAATTCTCACATGTTTCCGAGTTCAGGGCTGATGTACTATTTCTATATTAGGTGAGGTACACACTATCTTTCAACCATGAATCCATGTCATAGACATTGTCGACTTCTTCTTCTTTTGATTCAATGGCTTGCATTAAGCATCATCTGGATTCTACTAACACTATACTGATGCCTGCTAATGCAATTTCTTGTAGAAGAGGGTAGAGTTATATTTCATTTTGGAAGAAAGAGGCATTGTTTGGATGTGGTAGGTTTGCATCTTGAAAGATCGTGCAATGTAGAAGAAATGTTGCTAGATTTTCCCTGAGGGTTGTTTTTGTGAAGGGAAAATACGTGAAGACAACATCCCCTATCATGGAAGGGGGAGTTAAAGGGGAGAAAGTAATGCTTATAGGTGGGGATGATTACTATGGATGGTTAACAACTTTGCATCTCTCAAATAGAGGATACCAAGTTGCCATTGTTGATATCCTTTACTGTCGGTTGTTTGACCAACAACTTGGGATCGACTCTCTAACTCCCATTGTCTCAATTCACAAGAGAATAAATAGATGGAATCAGGTATCTAGCAAACAACTTGACCTATTTATGGTGGATTTTTATGATTTTTAATTCATTGTAGAGGCTTTCAAGTCCTTTGAACCCGAGGTAGTCATACACTTTGAAGAAAATAGCTTTCATTCTTATTCCATGATACACAAAGGAATATGAGTCTATACTCATCATAACAATGTGATTTGAACCATCAATGTGCTTTTTTCTATCAAAGAATTTAGCCTAGAATTCCATTTGGTTAAATTTGGTACCATGGAAGGACATGCTATATTCTCTCTACTCCTTATAGTTTCACAAACTCCTGTGGGAACTCACAACATGTCTAGATGAAGTGAAGCTCTTTCGTCTATGGATTCATTGGCCAAGTGCCCTAGGTTGGATGGTTCAAGTGATTTTCACATTTATCCTCAATGACATGGAGAAAAGGATTGTACTCCATATATTATGACAAGAATATGTAAATTTGTTGTTGACTACAAGTTTGATCATCCTTTTGTTTCCAGATCGTGGAATTGCAAATTGAAAAGAGGTGGCTATTAACTTTGTATTGCTATTTAATTGTATTGAGTTGTAACTTAGTACTTGCAATAGTTTTTTTTATCTTAGCATATAATGTTATAATGTTTTAGCATATAATGATATACAAGTTACTTTCAATTGTAGTATATAATTCTCCCTTGACAATATGCACCTTATTTAATAAAATCCCTCATTTTGTGATAATAATAAAAAAAAATTGTAGATTTTCTAATTTCTTCAATCATATGTATTTTGCTGACCATTCACATATTCCCTTTTGTTATGGCTTGGGTGCAGTTTTATGATCCATCATGCATGTCTTGTCTTCCATCTTTGTTTATTCAGAAACAAAAGAAATGGTGGATTTATCTATAATTCAGAAACAAAAATATGTAACACTTTTAAATGGAGACATTTGTCTCATGATGGAATGTGTGCGTGTATGTACATTCTTATTTATTCCCCAATTTCTATCCTTGATTGACTGAATGAGTCATGTTACTCTATTCTCAACCAAAGGAAATCTATTTCTTCTCATCTTTACCCATGTAGTTTTCAATGTGCTAAATGAATTACTTGCTTAGTATGGTAGAGATAATATAATGTGTTGAAAACATTTTGACTCGAGCAATATAAATAAAAATAGAAATAGAAATTCTTTATTTTATTATTATTTTATGACTTTTTGTTGGGAAAAATGGACGTGGTCAAGTTACTGGGTTTTTGAGGTCTAGGTTTATGGGAACCCATGGTGTTGAGACATGGTATTCATGTGAATATATCATATTTAAAAGGAGAAATTAAACTAACCTAGATCCATATTAACTTTGAATCTACCAAGGGATGAGAGGGATAAAATCTATTTTCACTCTAAAGGCATTTTGCATCCGAAGACGTTTGATCCCTCTTGGCACTTGGGAGATCCGGAGTAAATATGGAACTAGGCTAGTTTGTCCAACATATAGTTCCAAGTTGCTCAAGTTTGATTGCTTAAGTGTTGTATGTGAAGTTGCAAGGTATTTGAGAGGTAGGTTTTCTAGGAACAAATATAAGGAGAAAAAGGAAAGGTCAACAACATGGATCAAATCTATTGAAAAATATACTATCTAAGGTCACCCATGGGAATTCAAACTGGGTCGGCAGGATAACCCTCCGAACTATTTGGACTACATCAAATTGATAAAATTGGCAGATCCTTGGCTACCACAACAATTATATTAATTGTTTGAAGTTCTGTTGTAGTAATTGTTATTGTTTGTGTGTGTACCAATCCAATTAGCCCTAAACTACATATAATAAGAATAAGAACACTTGATCATGTGTCTATGTTTTCGTGAAAAAAATAGATTTCTATCTTCCAATGTGGCGAACTTATTAATGTGATATGTTATAAGTGGGCCATGGGATTGGTGGCAATTATTTACTACATGCAAGTGTTAGTATGTTATTATTTTTTTATATCAAGGCATCATGATTATTTTCCCCTAAATAGCATGTCTGATTATGCTTAGATAACACATCCCAATTGTATTAGGTAGTAATTTGTTTCACCTAGACTATATTAAATTGACAAAATTAATAGATCCTTCGCTATGACAACAATTATATGTTCGAAATTATATTGTATTACTTGTTACTATTTGTGTGTGTGTCAATCTGATTAGCATCAAAATGAATATAATAAAGATAAGCACACTTGATTACACATCTATGTTTGTTAAGTAAATAGGCAACGTTCTTCCAGTGTGCCAAACTTATTAATGGGATATGTTATTAATGGACTATGTGGGTTGCGTTGTGGAAATTTGTTACCACATGCAAGTGTTAATATGTTATTACCTTTTTATATCAAGGTATCAAGATTATATACACCTAAATAGTGTGACTAAACTTATCCTTTAAATAACACATTTTAGTTGTATTAGGGAGTAAATTGTTTCTATGAAACATTTATTCCTTTAACAAATAAAATTCCCAATCATGGGCTTAATTGTAATTCTATCATATGGTATGGCTCTTACCATCCTTAGGCAATTAGTTTTTCACCCTTAATAGATAGATTGTAGCAAGAATAATAGCATTACAGTTATTGTTGTCTTGTCTCTATTATTTCCCACCTATTTGTAGCGTTGATTGTTTTTTCTAGCCCCATATTGAACTATTACTCACAGTGTTATTAGGTGAACTTCCTGGTGGTTATATACATGTTTATTGTAAATTTCAATCTTAAATAATTCTCGAGTAAATTGTCAAGTTGCTGTAACTTTTGATTCAGTATATCCAATCTTGTAAGGTTGAAAACAAGGTTGTTTCATTTTATAATACATGATTAATTTTGATGGGACCAGTAATTTTATATATTTTGTGTGCCTCTAGGTGCCATATGTTGCCACAAGCAGTGAGTCCCCACCGGAGAGGCGAAGCGAGCCTAAGTGTCCTATAATTTAAATTTTTTTTTTTTTTTTACTTTATTGTAGCACACATCCTTTTGATATTGTTGTAATTTAGATTTTTTTTGTAATGTTTGATTTTTTTTTACGATGTCCAAGTTATCTTTTTTTTTTTTTGTTCTTTATTTTCATATTATTGAACTCAGTACTATATGAAAACTAGCATCTGCAAATTTGGTTCAAAATGCAAGTTCCACCATCCAAAAGATAGGTTGGTAACCTTAAAATCAGAGGAGAATGTTGATGGGAGTGAGGTACTTATGTAATTCTGTGTTTTCATCCATTATTTTTTGTGTTCCATTTAATATGATATGTAATACCAGTCGTTGAATTTATATTCTCTTGGTTTTGTAGGTCAAATGTGTTGTTGTCTCACTACCAGAGAGGTTTCATGAGCCTGAGTGCATTATAATATACTGAGTGATGAGTTTTGTGTTTTCATGTTCTACAGTTGTTTCTAATTGGATTATATTTTTTCTTTTGGAACTATTGTTTTATTGAATTTCTTGTTGTGGATCTCAGTTTTTTGTTAAGACAAGTATTTGCAAGTATGGTGCCAATTGAAAGTTAGATCATCCGAAAGATAGGAGGATCTTTAAAAATATTAGAGCACAAAGGGCATGGGGATGTTGTTGTAACTATATAACAAATGAACAAGGTGTTTCTGGAGTTGTAAAATGGGAAAACAAATGTCACACCTATAAAGCTTGTTATCATACATAATTCCAAGGGCTTAACAATTAGACATGTGAGTATTTGTTTGGATTTATCTATTGCTTAATGCATGTATAAAGGATTTTGTCATTAGTAATTGGCCATTAAATTATTTTTTTCATTTCAAAGTCACCTTAAGTTACTATGTTATATGGTTATTAGTGTTGTCTCGATCTCTCCAATGACGAAAACCTGGGTTGGATTTCCCTTATGTATTCTACTTGATGTAGTTTATTGGAATCTGGTTGGATTCATTGCCTTCTATGTCTGGAGTATGTATTTGTGTTTTTGTATTCATATTTTTCAGACTTGTTGTCATTTTTTTTTTTCAGTTCTATGAATGATTGGTTTTCTATTTCTCTAACTATTGTGGATGCTATGATTTTGCAGGGTGAGATAGATTGCCCATTTTATGTCAAAACAGGGAGGTAATTTTACAATGTGATGCCTTTCTTTTATCAAATCATGAAGGGATTTCTAAAATTATTATTCATGTCTTTATATATGTATGAGTTAATCGAGTGATAATATTATTATAGTTTTAGTTTAAAACAAGTGTATGTTTTATTGAAATCTTATAGGTTGATTAACATATTTTTTTTGATACAAAGTGTACTTGTTGATTTTACCTAATTTGGTTTAATCTTTTGTGTAGCTACAAATTTGGATCAAATTTCTGATTCAATCATCCTGATAAGATATGTAAGTTTTAGCTTGATTAGAGAGGTATGAATGTTGGATTTTGTTAAACTTTCCCATTGCCATATTTTGCAACCTTGCAATAACTAATGTAACTAAAATTTCATATCATTTTTTTATTTCATGATGTAGTAGTAAATATGCCACGAGCTATTATGCCATTTTCTGCCAATAATCAACCTTTAGTTGGCTATTTAGGGGTAAATTGGATCCTCCTTTATATTTCAGTGTAATTTTGCTACAACATTTTTTATTTTTATCAAAATATTTGATGTTGATGTTGAGATCATCTTTAGTTAATATTGTGTGGTTAATTAAATATACTTTAGCGCCATCTTTTCTCTAGTGTATTTTACTGATTTGTTGATTGTTATTCATATGTTTTCATATGCTTCCCCAACATAGCTTAGGAGCTCTTATTCCTCCACAGAGGCTTGCAGAAGTAGAATGTACAGTAAGTAATTCATTATTCAATGTTTACTTTGTTCATATATACATTTATGTGTGTAGAGATGTTTTGTATAGCTACTTTCCCCTTGTGATGATTTAGGGACATGGTTTGTCTCTATAGGGGGGTATAGAGCATTGGAAAAAAATTGTCTTTCGCTAGGAATAACTTTATGAAAAGTGATTAAATGTATGTTACTACTGCTTTCTTCTAAAGGTATCCTTGTTTTTCTACAATGTTGCTATATTGTGTTTTTAGGATGGGGGTTTTTAGTAACAATTTCATATTCAAAATAATTCAAAATGAAAATTCAAGCAAGCAATGTAGATACAATTATTTTGATGTAAGGATTAGAAGTGGAATCATTCCAAACCCTTCTAGGAATATAATCTTGCTAATTCTTACCAATGGCTGATGGGCACTTTGTAGACTGAATTCAAGACCAAATTGAATAGATATTTTGAATCAGAAGCCTCCACAAAATGCTTCATCTTATTATGATGTGTCTGAAAACCCTAGATTTAGCATTACAATGGAACATTTACTGATGTTCAATTCAGTGGTACTAAACTTAGAAACCATGAGTGAGGGTTATCTATTTGGGAAAAGTAATCTAGGACATGTATCAGGCTCCAATTTTCATTGTGTTCTCTGTGTAGATTCAAAAGCATGGGGCATATCACTTGGTAGGACTTGAGACATATTGGAGGCTATATTAGCTATCCACTTTTGTCAACATAGCAAACCATTACTGGCACAATTGTCTTCTATAATTTATTAAACACTTACAAGTGAACTTCAAATACATTTGAAGGCTTTGTAATAGAGTGGAGCTCTACCAAATGTATGTTTGGTGTGTAAAAAGTGCAATGAATATTATTTGTACATCAAACAAAATTTTGCAAGACACTACTATACGATGTTTTATACGGTAAATATCACATTTTCCTTAATCTGACTGCAAATTAAAAGGGATGAAAATCAATACAAAGGTAGAACCTTACAGTTAATTAATTGTCTAGAAGTTCCTCAACTTGTAGTGGAAAAAAAAGTGTTTTGTCGTGGTACAATATATTTTTTCATCAAAAAACTTTCCTACTTGTCTCTACCACATAAATTTCCTTAGTTATTTTTAATATCAGTCTGATCGACTCAAAATTCCCACTATTCTTTTGGTAAATAACCCTTTGGATAGGGTCATTCCTTTTCTTTTAGTGGCATGAAATCGATGGTGTGGATTTTACAAAACTGAAGTCATTGAGAACTACAAAGAGTACCTGTTAGTAGTAACTTCTAATTCTCAACCACTTCCCCTTGTATCTTGTGTGTCACATTGGGCTGATCATTCATCCCTTGGAACACTTATTACATGACTGTTTCACACATATCCTACATGGTTTATTTAATATATTAGATGGGTCATATTTTTGTTTTTAGTGTGCACTTGCTATGGTTTTTTCTTTTTCCCTCTTATTTAATATTACATTAGGACTTGTGCACTTGTTCCTATTAGGTTTTCTTCTTGATCTTGCTGGTATTTTTTATATCTGGAAGAATGTTGGATTGGAGAATTTTTTGGGTTTTTCTATAGGTTTTTTTTATGACTAGAAAACTCCCTATTTAATGTTGTTTTATGTCCATATTCTACCTTAACTATGAAAAATTTAGCATCCAACAATATGTCTTCATGTATTGGTAGCCCATGGTGGTATTTTTTGTAACTGTAGTCTTTTCCGACATTATTTGGAGTTGGTCTAATTTTTTTTCATGATATGATTTCCCTAAGGGCCACATCCTGCTTTTTCAAATTATCTCATTTCACTAGCATTTCACTAATATTTAAGTGCTTGCTAAAATCTTACCACCTAGTGTTTAGATCATCTTATTTTCACTAATGTTGAATGGTTTCCAGGATTCTTTCCCTTTTATGCCTTCCTAGGAGGGCCCACTTGAAGCTGTTTCTTCTAGAGAATTGCTTGGCACAAGATTTTCTATGTTATTGAGTTAATATGTGAGATTAATGGATGGTGGAATTTTCCATAGGGCCCACTAAACTGAGGTATCAAGATCCCCTTTATGATATGGGGTTGAACCCTTCTTGGCCCCTTTTATAGGTTTTCTTGAAGACTCATGGACACTTCATTTGTTGGATTAGACGGATTTTTCTTATGGTACACATATGGTTGTGTTCTTCGCAGACTGGAGCATATTGATTTTAGATGGTAATGTTCCTAGTATTCACTCCACCTTATTTGAGACGTTCTTCATATATTCGAAGGTTTGGTACTTTTGTATTAGATACTGTATTTGGTGATGTGAGTCTTGCTAAGTTATCTAGAATGATTCATATTGGCGCTAACAAGCATATGATTCTTGTTTGCAAAGGGTCACTGATCTCAACTCTTTTGACGTAGTTTCCACCCACAGATCTATAGGATCATGGATTGACATGTCTTCTGTATTTTTCAAGTGTAGTAAGGTTTTTCGCTTAAAAGATATGCTATTCAACTCTTTATTATATTATATCTAGGTGGTTGGGGCCAACCTAGATTAATGGGCCTCTAACCCGTCTTAGGAGGGAATTGCACCTTGGAGTACAAATATTGTACAAATATATTTTTGATAAGGAAAGAAGTGCTCTCTTATGCCCAATACTTTAGTTGCATGTGGTGTTTCTCTTTTTCATGATCTTATCTTCTCTTTATGTGCAATTTTTTTTTTTGCTCATTTAGGTTGTGTTGTTGGTTCTATTTGATCCATGTTTATCTCTCCTGATCTCAATACCTAGTGAATTTTTCTATCGATGGAATTCTGATAGGAAACACACTTTAATTATCATCTAGAGTTCAACTCTGTTGGAGTTCCTACAAACTATCCACTGGGAATCGTCCATCTTGTCAGCCATCCAGTTTTGAAATTCATTTTTCCTTAGTATTAGCAGGTCCATAAATGTTACCAAGGTTGAACATTCAACTTTGTAATGGGTTTGTGCCCCACCCAAAAATTGAAGAATGACTTGTATAAACTAAATAAATAGTCTCCCTGTAGGTTTTAACCCTGTACAGAAATTAACTACATAAGAATTCTAAAAACAAAAAATTAACAATAGCGAGAGAATAACACATCAAACAAATATACAAATATTTTCCCTTGGATCCCAAAATTGAAACTAGAAACTTGATTTTTCATTATGTTCCTTTTAATGTTACAATACATATATATACATGTTGAAGCATCCAATACCATGGACTGGAAACCATTGTGCCCAAAACCATGTGTTAAAACCATGCATAAAACCATAGGTAGGTTTGCCCCACCTAATATAGGGTCCCAAAAAGAATTCCCCAGGACGTTGCCTCGAACCCCGTAGAGGGGGGCTACCTACCCCCCTCAAACCCTCCTGCTGCACAATCGGTGCAAAAAAGGGGGGGGCTCTGCCCCCTGGTTAACTAGGATGGCTAGTCATGGAAAGAATATAACACAACCCAACATTCTCCCACTTGTTGTTTATTTCCATAGGGGGCCACCAGAGATCTTAGTCATTTATCTAGCCCTACAATGTCCATTATTTCTCTACAACAAGAGAACTTATCAAAGCTCATATATTTTTTCAATGCATTTGCAATATTCTTGAAAGTGCCCACCTTTACCGCAACACAATTTTATCTTCTATCATATCCCTAACAAGGTCATACCTAACATCAATGTGATTTTTCTTTGAATGGTAAGTAGGGTGCTTTTCCAAGAAAATTGTACTTTGGTTGTCATAGTCTATCCTTATAACTTCCTGTACTAACCCCATACTTGAACACAATCTCTACAACCAAATTACTTCCTTGCTTGCATGAGTGGTTTCGATGTATTCTACCTCTATAGTTGATAGTGCCACTACAAATTGTTTCTTACTCTTCCAACTGACTGCACCTCCAAATAGGTTAAACACATACCCACTTGTAGATCTTCTCTGATATAGATCTCCAACCTAATCTGCATCAACAAAGCCACGAATATCCAAAACTCTATCCAATCCTAGTCTTCCTTGGTAGCACAAACCATAATCACTAGTGCCACTCAAATACCCAAAAAATCCCTTCACTCATGTCCAATGTTCCTTCCCTTGTTTTGACATAAACCTTCTCAATACTCCCACTTCATATGCAATGTCTGGTCTAGTACAAACCATCGCATACATCAAGCTACTGGCTGCACTTGCATATGGAACAAGAGACATGTCCTCTTCCTCTTCTTGTGTCTTGGGACACTATTTAACAGATAACTTTACACCTACACGAATAGGAACCTTCATCGCTTTGCTATCCTGCATATTAAACCTTTGCAGTATTGTCTTGACATACTTCCTCTGGTTTAACTAGAGCTTCCTCTTTGCCTTATCTCTTTTAATTTCCATGCCCAAAATATTGTTTGTAGCACCAAGATCTTTCATGTCGAATTTGGAGGACAATTGGGTCTTCAAATCCCGGATAATTTCTTTGTCATTTCCAATTTGTAACATATCATCCACATATAAGACCAGATAAATAACATGGTCTCCAATTAATTTAAAATACACACAGTGATCTACTTTGCTTCTGATGAAGCCAAGTCCCCGTATAAATGTATCAAATTTCTGGTACCGCATTGTTGGTGATTGTTTTAGCGTATACAAAGACTTCTTTAACTTGCATACCAGTTCCTTCTTACCCTTCACTGCAAAGCCTTTAGGTTGCTTCATGTAGATCTCCTCTTCCAAATCCCATGGAGAAATGTTGTCTTCACATCCATCTATTCTACCTCAAAGTCAAAAGTAGCAGCACCGAATAAAAGTAATATAATAGAAGCTACCTTAGCAACAAGGGAAAAAATATCATCAAAATCAATTTCCAACATGTGGGAATAACCTTTTGCTACCAACCGAGCTTTATATTTCTCCACCTTTCCTTCTACACTTATCTTCTTATTGAACACCCATTTGCTGCTAATGGGTTTCCTTCCAGCTCGCAACTCCACCAGATCTCATGCCTCATTTTGTGCAAAGATGACATTTCATCAACCATGCCCTCTTTCCAGAGTTTTCCATCATCTAAATTTATGGATTCCTTCATGGTTCTGGGATCATCATAAGTAATTGATAGAGAAAAAATTGAACATAAATAAGATGGACTATACCTTTCTAGTCGCCTTCTTTCCGACTTGACCTTCTCATGCCCAGACTTTGTGGGTCTTCATCTTCTGATTCCTCTTTTGCTGTAGAGTCTGATTCTTCGTCCTTTAGCTCAAACTTTGTCTTCTAAAGTTTATTTGGTTGGAATTCATGTTTAATAACATATTTAACCTCTTTGAACACCACATCTTAGTTGTACACAACATTCCTTGTTACTGGGTTCCAAATATTATAACCCTTTAAACCATCCTTATACCCAATAAAGATGCACTTTTCAGATTTACTATCCAACTTTGTTCTTTCCTCCTTTGGAACATTTACATATGCATCACATCCAAATACCCTCAGATGTGAAAGAGAGGGTTTATTACCAGTCCATACCTCTTGTGGAGTCTTATCCTCCAACGCTGATGAAGATGAGTTGTTGACCAGGTAACATGCAGTATCCACTACCTCTACCCATAATTCCTTTCCTAACCCAGCAACATTGAGCATGCTTCTTACCCTCTCCATCAACGTCTTGTTCATTCTTTCTACAACTCCATTATTCTCAGGTGTATATGGAGTAATCTTTTGTTGTGCTATACTGCACTTCTTACAGAATTCTTCAAGTTTCTTCCTATAAAACTATCCACCTTTATCTGTCCTTAGCACCTTTGTCTTCTTGTCTATCTGGTTTTCCACTAGAACCTGAAATTAGTGAAAGGATTCAAATTTTTTCTTGAGGAAATATATCCATGTATTCCTTGAGAAGTCATCTATAAATGATACATAGTACACAAAATTACCTAATGACAGAACCTTCATAGGTCTAAACACATCATTGTACAAAAGCTCTCATATTTGTTTTGCCCTCTTACCACTAGATGGGAAACTCCCCCAATTGTGCTTCCCATATACACAATTTTTATAAAAATCAAAATCTAGAGAGTTATTAGTCATACCTTATACCATAAATTTACTAGGAAGTATTTGAAGGCTCTTCTCTCCAATATGTCCAATATTTTGATGCCATAGCATGGCCTTTTCTGTAGAGACCACTAGATTTTATACTCCACTTTCAAGAACCACTGAAGTTTTGCACCCATCAACAATAGTGCTACCTTGCAACTTGTACAGGGTTCCAATCCAAACTCCCCACATCAATTCTAGCGCTCCCTAAACCATCTTGCAGATATCTTTACCAAACACTATTTTCACACTTGCATCATCTAGCTTGCTTATAGAAGCATATTTTTTGCTAATGCGGGAATATGTAGAGCACTCAGAAGTGTTCTAACCCTTCCACCTTGTAACTTCAACTTGACTTTTCTGCAACCAACTATTCTAGCCTTCTTCTCATCCTGCAAGAAGACATCACCACAATAACATTTCTCATAGTCGCAGGACCACTCTCTATGGGCAGTGAAGTGAAAGGATGCACTTGAGTCAATCAACCATGCCTCGTGATCTACATATGCAGTTGAAGAAGCCAAGTACACATCCCCACCTTCATCTGAGGTGGTTTTCGCCTCTGCAGAAGGAGCATCATCAGACCCCTATCCTTTGTCAAGATCTTTAGATTTATAGTCTCTTTTGTAGTGCCCTTCCTTTCTACGTTTCCAGCACACCACCTTTACAAGGTTTTCCTTGAGATTTAAATCTCCCTCTAGATTTATATCTCCCACTTGATGACTTATTTTTGCTTCTATTCGGGAACCGTCCTCATACAAACAAGGAATCACCATTCTGGCTCTCCACATTTTTCCGTCTCATCTCCTCCATCAATCGAGATGAGACAATTTCATCAAACTGCAAGGTAGTTGCATTGCTACCTATTACAATAACTAGACTATCCCATGAGTCTACTAGAGAACACAACAAACTAATGCAGTTATCTTCATATAAAATTTTAATATCAATAGACAATAACTGACTTAGCATAGTATTAAATGCATTTAGATACTCTGTCACCCAGTCTCCATCTTTCATCCTCAGGTTATACAACTTTTTTCGTAGGAACGGTTTATTCACTACAGACTTAGATTGGTACAAAGTCCCTAACTTGTCCCACAAAGCCTTTGTTGTAGCTTCTGTTGATACGTTCAACAATACTAAATCTAAGACACACAATAATATTGTTCTCTTTGCCTTCCGATCCAACTTCTTCCATTCTTCATCAGACACTCCTATTGGTTTAGTGCCTAGATCTACTGTGATCCACTGATATTTGTGCACCAACAAATCCTTCATCTTGAGTTTCCACAACTCAAAAATCTCACTATTAAATTTCTCGATCTCTATCTTTACACTGCCCTCCATCTTCTTTCACCACCGGAATCAATCCCACAGATCTCCCATTGAGTAGGGTCTACCACAGGCCCGAGTGAAACCCCTCAGTAACAAAGGCGTCTCCTTGAAGCCAAAATAGTGCTAATACCAAATCTGTTATGAACTAGCTCAAGAAAAGATAGAAAAGATAGATCAACGGCTTAGAATTTAGCCTCTTAGAGGGTGAAACCTCCTTTACATTACATAAATGAACACTTCTTGGATGATACAAATGACAAAACCTCCTTTCTATATATAGGAGTCTAAGGAGTCACAATATAACCCAGCCGACCTAACAATAATAATATAAAGCCACAAAAAAACAATAGAGGGATTCTATGGGGCAAAGTAATAACAATATGGGGACAATAGGGGCAAAACAATATTAATAAGGGATACAACTACAATAGTAATGGGGTAATCACTAGTATTATAGGGACCCAACATGCCCTCTCCTTCAAAAAAGTGTTGTCCTCAACGCTTGAGTAGTTCTGGATACTTCTGTATAAAATTCTCATCCTCCCATGTGGAATCTTCCGCAAATAAGTTCTTCCA